>BQNB010074298.1:0-31840 GCA_026074375.1 Tanacetum coccineum | reverse complement strand
TTTTTTTTTTGTAGGCAATGTAAAAAAAACCGCTCGGCACAAAATAGAAAAAAAAATTACAAAAATATTGACTTATTAAGATAAAAAAATACCCGCGACATGAGGCCCAACACATAAGCCTGTATATAAAAAACAAACTATTAAACATGAGACCGAAAAAAATAAACCCGCACAAATAAAAAATAGAAAAGAATAAAAATAAAATTTGAACGCAAAAATTTACCCGCACTATTAAACATGAGACCGAAAAAATAAACACATACATAATACAATAAAAAAAAGCCATGTTCCCATAAAATTATATTTAAAAAAAAAACCCGTACAGCCAAAAAAAGAAACCTTTAAACATGAGCCCCACACATAAGCCCATATAAGAAAAAAAACAAACTATTAAACATGAGGCCGAAAAAATAAAACCACACAAAATAAAAAAAATAAAAAATAATAATGCCTCGCAACTACGCGAAAAAAATTAACGACCCGCAGCAACGCGCGGATAATCATGCTTGTTAACAAATATAAACCGTAAAGAAGACAATAATTACAGTTTAATAGATAGCATATAATTAGTCATTTTCCTTTATTGAAATTTTAACATTAAACAAATGCCTAAATGCTTTATTTATAGTTGAGACTTATTTTGGAGTAGCACAACATAAACATGTATTGCATTCACACTTTACACATTGTAAAACTGTGTCTGGAACCTTTTTGCACGCTTCGTACAAACATCCTTTGAACACCAAGTATCAGAAGGTAGAACAAAAGATTGAACACCGTAACCTTTACCTGTGCAATATACACATTTAGGCAAAATAAAACAAGTGGTTATCCTCGTGGATTTATATACACATTTAGGCAAAAGTTTAATAAAGATCCTTTTTTTTATCATAGATCTAAATACTTCATCCCAACTCTTCATTTTTTCATCAAATTAAATAAAACTCACTTTTCATCTCTTTTTTAAAATTTAAATATCTCACAAACCGTTAATCGTTACGTAAAATGAAACATACCATTGCAACGAGAATTAAATCATCTTTCTATAGAGGCGGAACTGTGATTACTTTGACAAATGTTTTTTATCAATATTTTTTCAGTCTACGGTTAGAAAAGTTCACATGTGATTCTGGAAAATCTCATGTGATTTCTGCCGAAAATCACATGTGATTTGCTATCACAAATTTCATAGTGAGTTTATTAAATCACATGTGATTCTGATGTAAAATCTTATGTGTATTTTTCAGACATGAATCGAAAAAAAATAAACAAATAAATTCGTTTTAAAAGTTCGTCAAAAGATATCAAACGTGCCTTCTCTATGAAGGATGATTATATTCTCGTTTTAAGCACATTGAGTGGGTGGTGTATTTTTTGTCGTTTGACGATTTACCTTTTGCAAGATAATTTAATTTTAAAAAAGAGGTGAAAAATAAGTTTTTTTAATTTAATAAAAAATGAGTGGTTATGATTGATCCATTGAATCTTTGATAAATATTAAATCTACATTGATCTCATCTCTACTCATTTATTTATATTTAAAAGATGCAAATGAGAGCTGAAAAGATCTCTTACGGCAACGCGGGTCCGGGCACCATTTATCAAAGCCTGCCATACCAGTCATGAAATTTGTAACTAACATGTAAAAGAAAATAAAATGCACAATACTTTTCTCCATTTTGAAGTTGAAATATTAATGATACGCAAAATATTAAGAAATACAAATCATGGTATTTATAACATGTATGCATAGTAAAAATATATGATTATAGTAATATTTATAATATTACCATATTGGGTTATTGTAATA
This sequence comes from Tanacetum coccineum, assembly GCA_026074375.1. Taxonomy (NCBI): domain Eukaryota; kingdom Viridiplantae; phylum Streptophyta; class Magnoliopsida; order Asterales; family Asteraceae; genus Tanacetum; species Tanacetum coccineum. The sequence continues at coordinate 30,030 of BQNB010074298.1, read as the reverse complement.
TGATTATAGTAATGCATTATGTTGATAAGGTGATTTATTTTAGTAGCTATAACATAAAGATGGATTGACCAATCATAGCTACTCATCTTTAAGTAAAATAAAACATCTAATTTCATCCTCTTCCTCTCACCCTCTTTTTTTAATTAAAATCAATTTTCACTTTTGTTTTTAAAAATAACATTTCTCAAAAACCGTTGATCAATAGACGAAAGAAATAAGACGATTACAAGATACATTTAATTATCTTTCAATAGAGGATCATTTTAATAAAGACTAAGACCGTCAAAACTATGGCTACAAAACAAATGACCATACAACTCCAAAATGTCTTTAATCTTCAGAAAAAGGTTAGTCCAGTCCATATAAATTCTCTGCATCAGTCCACCAACAAGCAATTAAAATCATCCGGTTTAGTGCCATTAGACATATCATACCACACGCACTGCTCTTTTACTTGAAACCAGGCCACCATGAAATAGATCCTACACTTTACCATACCATTCGAACCCTTTCCTCTTGAACCAGGCCACCAACGACTTATTAAAAGGCCTTTGACAAACATAAGGGACTAATTTAGTCAATGAGCAGAATCCAACTTAATCAGATCTTTAAACTGCAGCCACACCTCTAATGAGTAACCACATTCAAAAAACATATGATTATGGGATTCAGTCCCATCATCACATAAAGAACATTTAACATCAGGTATCCCTTGCCAAATTGCAATTCTATTTAGAGTCTTTAACTTTTGATTAATGGCGCCATAAGATAAAAGCGTGCCTCCGAATATTCTGACTTAACCAAACCAGTTTATACCAATGTTTTAAAACCCGGTTTTTTAATCGATCCGGTTTGATCACCGGGTCACCGGTTCAACCGGTTGAACCACCGGATCGAACCGGTTCTATACATATGTATATATTTTTTCTATTTTCAATATGTAGTGTTGCATGATCTCATAATTTATCCGATTTATTTCTTACATTCGATTGAACCGATGAAAAATATTAAGACTCTACCGATAAACTTTGTTTTTAAGTTCTATATCTATTATAATATAGCAAATATTTGCAACAACAAATGAATCTAAGTTATAACAATCTATATTAAAACTTAGTTGGTGTTTCTAAGATAGTTTATAACCCTAATTTACTTATTATAAGATTTTAACGAATAATAGTTCTCACCACTTCAACTTGTCAATTAAAATTATAAAAATCGATGAGAAAAAAATCGAAAAAATAGAATTTGTTTTTTTTTAAGATAAAAAGTCATGACCCGGTCAGGTTTATCAAACCGGGTCGACCCGGGTCAATGAAAAACCGGTGATTCAATCCGGTTTTAAAACAAGAAAAAACCCGGTCACATCCGGCCCGGTCTCCGAGCTGGTTCACGGTTCAACCGGTTGAACCGGCCGGGTCAACCCGGGTTTTAAAACATTGGTTTATACCATGGCACAGTAGGCTTGGACACAGACAAATCAGACCAAACGGCTTTAACCAAGAAGATTCCCACTTTACCATCATTAGATTTCCATAAAACCATATCCTTCTTCCCATGAATTCCTCATCTTAAAACCCAGTTTCCTTTTATTGCAAAAAAAAAACTTACAACAATAAGAAACAACCATCCATGAGACAGACCCCATGAACTAGCCAAACACCCAAAACAGAATACAACCAGCAATCTCATAAGTAGACAATACAATTTGCACACTTACTAAACAGAGTAGCTAAGATTAATGGACCCAAAAAACACTTAGATTATGTGTATGACCCACTGTGAACTGCTTCTATAACAGCAGAGAACATAAATGTCCATGCGAGCTGCTACTTCCCCCACCAGATTGCCAACCAAAACACTCAGGGTGATAGACAATAACAGCAACCGGGATGCAGCAGAAAAAACTAAAAGCCATCAAGTATCGGTATAGTTCACAGAACTGAGAATATACGAACCCATTTTTCCCATCTAGTTCCTTTTGATACTCAGGTTTTAAGATGGAAGAGTTAATTGATTTTCATTGCTAGTATACAAATTATCACGAGACTAAATAGTGTGACAAAAATCCATACCAGTTTGTACTGTTGTATGAATCTTGTTGGATCATGAAATGATATAGATTTGGGGGTTTTAAAATATGGGTATGATTATAAGTGGGTTTGGTTTTAGTTTTGAGTAGTTTTTTGGGTTTTGATTTGAGGTGAGTTGTTGAATTTTGGATTATGTAGTCTTGAGGTAACTGGATCTTGGATTCAAAATATGAAAAGAAATTAGGTAGTGAATTATCATAAATTAACATTAGATTTGATAGACCCAAAAGTTATCAGAGATGAAAATTTATCAAAGATGGCAGATGGTTACCGAAAACGATGTGGGGATGGAAACTGGGTTTTTAAGATGAGGAAGATGAAGATTGAACATACAAGGGTATTTTTGTAATCAATCGTATATTTGTCATAGTAGTACATAATAATTCCGTGGGTATGTTAGTGATATTTTGAACCTTTTTTTTAAGTTTTGTTATGAACTTGTATATTTGAAAAAGTATATTACCTTTCTTTAGCCTTTGCCCTTTGCTCTTTGGAAGAGTCGCATTCTTTACTCGCACAATATCTCCTTCTAAAAGCATATTTTTCTTTATGTGGATGAAGGATAAAATATGTCTAGATGGAGCAAAACTTTTTAAAAGATAGCAAAAAAAAGTAGTTACCTGCACAATAGCATGAACCAAAGCTGAATAGCAGAAAGTAAAATAAGAACTCTAGAATAGCACAATTTGACATTTGTGTCAATAGAAGCATTATGTAGCTTGATTATAGGATAACCAATGTAAAGTGAAGTTGTAGTAAAAAAAACCTTATTTTTATAGGCTAACCAAGGCATCTGAGGTGATCAAGAGCAGATGAAAGGATTATAGCGAACTTATAAGGAAAAAATTTCTAGCATTAAAATAGAGAAATGACTCACTTTTTTCACCATTTTCTATGTGGGGTAAGAAGGTAGAAACTATATTTATGTGCATCTAACCCACTTGACTCTATATAACAATGGAAAACTAACAAAATGGGAAAAAAAATATTAGAAAACCGAGCAACAGACCAAATTGTTTAAAGGAATGTAATTTTGGCCAAAGAGCAAACAATAATATAAATAATTGTACACAAAACGAATAAAGATGAATCAAACATACAACTTACCTTCGCAAACCACATAATGTGAATGTGTGTCTGAATTAAGAACCCTAGTTTTTTTTAACACATATCTCAATTAAGAAAGACTAAATGATCAATTGTATCGAACTTTCTTCAATTCAACCATAACCGTTTACAATAACAGATCCAAATTACTTGATGATTCGAAATGATGAAATCATTTTTCATTTATTAAAAATTGATAACAGATCCTAATTTTTTTGTGTATGTCTCTGTGTGTGTTAGTGTGTGAAAGAGTGGTAGGTGGTGTTTTCACGAAGCCCAAGAAAAGTTTTCAAACTAAATGATACTACTATTACGCTTACTAAGTTGCATAATAGTGGTACAAGTTGCATAAAAAAAATTAATAAATTAAAAAAAATTAATAAAAAATTTATTAAAGTACAAGTCGCATAAAAAAGAAAGTCATTGTCGCATAAAAAGGTACCTTACACATGGTACTTTTTACTTACAAAATTGTACTTTCCAATAGTATTCAAAAAGTACAAGTTTTAATATTTTAATCAAGTTGCATAAGTCGCATAAGTCGCTTAAGTCGCATGAGTTGCAGGGCAATTGGGTAACCAAGTTTCAATTTGGCTATTCTTTGAAGCACCCTTCAAAAATTGGGGCACAAATGGAATTACCCCTTTAAAATTTGATTCTCATTATTTTACTTTTTTGCCACTACAAATCTAAACCCCAATTAATACCAAACAATAGTATTATATATGATATCTAAGCTCAAACCTATTCTCATTCCATCTTATAATCAAACTCATACCCAAACCTATTCCTAACAATAAACCAAATGGCACGTAAGTGTTTAACAATTAACACTTCTCCCCTGCTCTCTTTTTTCTTCCATTTTCTAAACTAGCTTTAATTAAAGAACTAGCCACACGAACCCTAAACAATAACTGAATATGCTGGTCCAATATCCTTACCGGCCATTGTGGCCCAATAAGCTTTCTGAACAATCTAAAATGCTACTAAAAATACTTTAAGATCAGAAATATTTTCTTCAGTGATAGCATATGGTTATCCTTTAACTTTGCCTATTATTTCAACCTACTAGTTTTAATCCTCGTGCACGTACGGGGCTTGTACATTATGTTTTTTAAATATATTTATAATTTTTATTTTTTCTGTTTTATAAGTTATGAAAGTTTAATGGGTTATTTGTTTTTTTTAAAGTCATAATAAAATTTGTAAATTTATAAATTTACACTTAACTCTATACAATTTATTTAAAATTAAACCACTAAAGTTTTATTAATTACCTCTTATTTTTTTCAAGTTTTTGTTTTTATAAATTTGACACATATATTTTTATGTGTTTTTTTTTTACCAGATTTCTCCACCAAAATAATGCCAATTTTAGAAGTAGTTAAGCTTTTTAATTAAACATATATTCAAAAATAATAAAAAATTTGAAACATCATACCTAATAAGGAAATATTTTTTTTTTTTTTGAAAATGCAATAGTACCCACCTTTTCGTTCTCCTTTACTAATAAGTATAAAGATTTATCTTGACATTTTGAACGGGAATTCCCAGTTTATGGGAATTAGGGTTTAGTAAAGTTTGTGGTAGAATGTGATGGCGATGTTGTAGTCTGAGCTAAACAAGATGTGATTGCACAGTAAAATACATCATAGCTAGAGGAAGAAAAAAATTTTGATAAAACTTTGTCACGTGTATGTGTGATCGTATGGAAGCTTATCTTGCCTATTTGTGTGGATTCTTTGCATAACATTTTCTTTCGTGATGTCTTTCCTTTTAGTATGACTGTTGACCGTTGACTGTTGACCGTTGACGGTTGACTTATTCGGCCCAAACCTAATTGTGGATTTGGGTCCATTATGTTTTAGGGTTTGCATTGCTTACATATTAAGCTATGTATTTAGTATAAATACATAGCCAATCTTCATTATGTAATCACAAAAACACAATCAATAAAATATATATTTGGTATTTTACATGGTATCCGAGCTCTAGGTAAGATTCACAAACAAAATTTGTTATCCTCCGGTCATCGGCTACTCGCCGATGATCCGGAGGGATTCAGCTATTTTAGCTTTATTGTTTTAATTAGGATTTCATTTTTCGTATTCAATGCATAAACCCTAAACCCTAGCCGTCAAATCGAAAAAAAATGTTGAGTTGCCATGAATCAACTATATTTTTTTCCCTCTATTTGTTTTTATTGTCGAAGATCATTGTCGTTGACAACAAAAGTTGATTATCAAATTGCCACTACCTTCTAAAGGCAAAGCAAGCCATGACGTAAAAAAAATCGTCACGCAAAGGAGGATGCCGCAATCAATAAACAACTATGCCGTCAAATGCAATTATGCTTCCGCTCAAAAAAAAAGATAAGGAAAAGAGAATAAGAAACACAGGCTTTCATCTCATTCATTCCAAAAAAAACCCTACGACGTCCTTAACACATCCCTATTATATTGATTTAAGCATCAATCCATTTGTTCTTTCATATACTCTTCGTTTTAACAACGGAGCATCTTTGTAGTTTTCAAAAATAGTTGGTTGCAAATTGTCGCTCCCAACTAAAGGCAAAGCAAGACACGAGTAAAAAAAAATATCGCACGCAATGGTGGACGCCGCAGGCAATGTAACCTTCCACTATGCCGCGAAATACTCAATTATGTCTTCCGCTAAAAGAAACAACTGATGAGATGACGATTGTTACATAGAAATGAAGAATCGGCATTTTGTCAAACATATGTTCAGTTTGTCCGTTCGAAAGTCTGCCGCGTTCGAAACTGCGGGGAGTATTAAGTTGCATATGTAGGTTAGGTTGACCGTTGACGGTTGATATATATCGGCCCAAATCCTAATTGTGGGTTTGGGTCAATTATGTTTTATAGGTTTGCATTGCTTATTATTAAGCTATAGTTTGTTTAGTATAAATTACATAGCCAATCATTCTTATTTAATGACAAAAACAACAATCTAATAATATATTATCTTTGTGATTAATACACCTTTTTCCTTTTCTTTTTTTTTTCTTTTTTAACTAAAATGCAACATTATTCCTCTCATCTGCTTATGATTCTGTATTTTTAGGGAAAAAAGATGTTTGATAAGGCTGCTGATGCTGTTAAGGATCAGGGGAAGAATATATTAAGTGGACAGGCAAGTTTATTACAACTGATATCTGATTTTGTAATGCTGTTAGTCCTTGTTTTTAAATTAATATTCTAAGAAGGGGCAAATATCATTATATAAGATCATGTTTTATAGTTAGTACGATCTAATGATAATTCTTCTATTGCATGCAGATGCTTTTCATTTGTATGGTACTTACCGGATATCCATTGTTACTTTTTCAGGTGAGTTATACGCATATTTTCTTTCCTTATCTTTTTTAACCTTTATAATATAGACAAAAATTTGATATTTTATAACTCAGACTCAACCGGTGATGCGCAAAAGAAAAGTTAATAGTGATGGGGACGGTTTTTTTAATGCTAAAGAATGAAGAAAATTTAATAGATCCAAAAAACTCCAAAGAACTTCTCAAGAACTAGGTTAATAGCTTCTTCTTTTTTTTATTACTTAGTCGCACATGTAAAATAATTGATTATATCTGTATATCGCGGTACAATGAAAAGTAATTTGTAATCTATGCAAAATTAAAATTTTTTTTTTTTTTTTTTTTCCTATTTTTATATCAGAATATATACTCAACAGAACTAATTCTGTTGTTTAAAACGGCTTTAAACCACCTCGATGATTGGCATTATGTCAGATGGAAAGCATGCTATGAGCATCATTGATTTAATTATATTATTAATGTCTTTGCTTACATTTGTTTGCAGGGACCTGGCATAAATCATGACTCCGAAGTATTAGACGTGGCCAAGCCTTTTTCTGCGCTCAAGTTGAGCTGAAAACAGAATCCAGCTCAATGGCGGAGGAATGAAGGGACAAAAGAGGGTGGTGCCCCCCTAGACTTTGGACCATTATTGTACATTTACTTGAATTTTATGTGTAAAATTTTTGTTTTTACAATTTGGCCCTCCTGTAAGAGAATTCGGTAGTTTTTGGCCCTCCCACAAAAATCTTTCAAGCTCCGCCACTTCCAGCTGTCTATACAACAGTCAATACGAGGAAAAGAAGAGAGTATAGAAGAATTAAAATAGTATAGTTCATTTATGTCGTTGAAAATACTAATAGTATAGTTCACGTGATAGGAAACGATAGATTATAAATTCAGTATTTCAACCAACTACAGTAAACATGATACATTTTTCTCGGGTTTTTGGTTTGAAAGGTACCCTGATCTCCTATCATTCCACGCGAGGAAACAAAGTAAAATAATCAAGACCGTAAATGGATGTTTATGAAAAACAATTTGTTGTTTTACTTTTAGGCCAAGATATGTTAAAGTTCGGTAATCTAATCAAAGTCTGAACGATACAAGTTTAACAAGTGCGTTATACCTTACATTTACATGCTGCTGATTGCTTCCGGGTCATCAGAACTCCTAAGCATGCAGGAATTTCCTGTTCTTAGGATTATATCATTGGCTTCTAGTACCTTTTTTTAACGTACATAGTATTAATTTTGGCTGAAAAGACATTTATTCTCATAGCAATAATGATATAAAATAAATAGCGATTAATAACAAAAAATGAAGAAAGTATCTACCACTGCAGGTCATTGTAAATATAGCTCCTTTGAATCTTTGAAGACTCCAGTAGTGTAAACACGGGTTACACGGCTATATGTACCAGTCACTATATATAGTCTGAGATTTCATTACACCTATATTTAACTGTTTCAAACATCCTAAATGTCCAAATTCCTCAGGTAGTTCAACTCTAATAGAATCGAGCAGAATAAAATTTTATAGACATTTCATCTTACAAAATATGTTCGGGGTATCTCGTAAAGCCCACAATTGGTTATGATATGCCTCTCTATATGTTCCAGCTGGCCAAGATCATCTGGTAACTTCTCAAGAAGCCAACAAGATTCAAGTTTGAGCCCATGGTACTCTCATTAAAGGTCAAGCAAAGGTGAGTTGGAAAGATGTGTGTTTTATGAAGATTCAGGGAGGCCTTGGTATTAAGGCGTTGTAACTTGGAATGTTTCTCTCATTGCTAAACACACATGGAATATTGTTTCGAAAAAAGATTCCTTATGGGTTAAGTGGGTTAGCTCGTATAGGTTAATTGATAGGAGTTCAAATTTGAGAAATTTTTGGGACATTCCTGTTTTGAATGACATATGTTATGGTTGGAGAGGAATTATATTTCTTTAGAGAGATGTTCTTGAAGCATGGTTTGTCGTTAAAAACAGTAAGGTGTGGATATGGTGGGAAAATGGTGATTGGAAGTGGACCTGAAATATGAGGAGTAAATTAGCCGTTACTTGATTTCATCTTCCTCCTCTAATTATTCATGTGGAAGAAGGATTATTGTTTTAAGGAAATCTAATGATGTGAAAAGTGGGAAACTTCTTGGTTAATATGCCGTTTGGTCATGATTGGTCTGTGTCCAAGCCTAGTGATGGCCATGGATAATAAAACTGGTTTGGATTAAGTCAAATAGTTCCGAGGCAAAAATCGCTTTCATCTTGATGGCTAGCCAATTAAATCAAAACGTTAAAGACTCTAAACAAGAATTGCAATTTGGCAAGGGATCCTGATGTAAAATGGATTCTTTATGTGAATGAATGGGCACTCAATCCACATAATCATATATTTTATTGAATGTGGTTACTCATAAGGTTGGTGACTGCATGTTTAAAGATCTGATTAAGTTGGATTCTGCTCATTCTAAATAGTCCCATATGTTTTGTCCAAAGGCCTTTTAATAAGTCTTAGGTGGCCTGGTTTCAAGAGGAAAGGTTACGAATGGTATGGTATGTGGCTAAAGTGAGGATCTTAATTTCATTGGTGACCTGTTCAAGAAAACAGGTGGTGGTTATATATCTAAACCGTAATGATTTTAATTGCTTTTGGTGACTAGATGCAGAGAATTTATATGAGACCCCTGGACTTACCTTTTCTGAAGATTAAAGACATTTTGAGTATGTAAGCGTCATAAATGTTTTGTATCATAGTTTATGACAGTCGTGTAAGTCTTTATTTGATGTTTGTCAAAAGTATCTAATTAAAATAACCTCCATTAAAAAGTAATTATATGTATCATTGTAATGTCATATTTTTTTTTTGTCTAATGATCAAACCGTTTATTCTTAAAGACATGTGATATTTTTAAAAAAACAAAGAGTGAAAATTGATTTTTAATATAAAAAAGAGGGTGTAAAAGAAAGGGTGAAATCTATGATGTTTTATTATTCTATAAAGACGAGTAGCTATGATGGGAGTCAATCCATCTATTAAATAGTTATACTACTAAAATAAAATCCTTATCTCAACATAATAACATTACTGTAATCATTTAACAATAACCCCATATGTAATAATATAACGTAAGGATTTGAGTCAATTTGGATAACCAAATTTTATTTTATTGGATACTGGGACTCATCCATCACCCACCATCTTCATCTCATTCAATGGATAAAGATTAATTTCATTTACACTAAAGAGGTATTTTTTCTAATATATATTTATACTTCACACACACACACACACACACACACACACATCAATCTCACACACACATGTTTTTTCTTCGTCGCATATTTTCTCATCTTTAAACCATAAAAGCACACAGCAACAACAAATAGATCTAGATTCGATCGATCATTACAAACAACACAAAATTATCTTCTTCAATTCATCAATCGATCATCCTTATCCATCTACATTCTTCAATTTCTGTTAACATCCAAGTTCATATTCTTAACGATATTCATAACCGATTTGATTGTTTTTTATACCTTTTTTTAGCTAATTCATAGTGTAATAAGCTTATGAAATATAGAGGAAGAAATAATATTTAATAAGCTTAAAATAAAGAAGAAGAGGTTAAGTTGAATAATCTGTATCAATTAAATAGATTATGAATAATCTTTAATGAATTAATAGCGTTGATTGAATTTTTAATGTGCTGAATTATAAGCTAACAATATTAGTTATTTTCATCAGATCTGGTTAATTTTATCCTTTTTAAGCTGATTCAGTTGTGAATAAGCTTATTTATTTGAAGAATAAAGAGTTACAAGAATAAGCATATAAAAATATGAGAACAGTTAGTTTGAGAATAAGGATGTATTTATTAGGTAGTTATTACAGATCTGAATAACTTATTATTTAGCGCATTTGATTGTATAAAGCTATTGATATAAATCTAAATTAAGATGGTTTTAGCTATTAGTTACAATAACAGTTTTGTGAGTTGAGATCTAAAATATATCATAAAATGATTATTAGCAAAGTGTTAATGTGTTTTATAATTCAGGTTAAAATAGGTTATTTTGTTAGATATATCATATGTGATATCACATGTAATATTTCATTTTGTTAGATCTATCATATGTAATATCACATAGTCTGTTTTATTGGATATATCATATGTGATATCATATGTGCTTTTTGCTTTTTGTCATGAAACAACTTATTTATATTTTCATTTTCATGAAACCGATTGAAAAATGTTTTGAAGAACAGGAATGCATGTTCATTATGTGGAAGTTTTGATTACAACAAGAGGAGCTAAGGATTGAAGATCAAGAACAAGTTGTGGTTCAACAAGAAGTTGTGATTCAAGAAGAAGTTGTTTAAGAAAAAGAAGATTTGGTTCAAGAAGAAGAAGACTTGGTTAAAGAAGAAGAAGAGTTGTTTCAAAAATAAGAAGGCTTTGGTTCAATGATAAATTCATCAAACTGATTGATATTTTCACATGTGATATGCTAGGAAATCACATATGATTTTACATTATTTTTCTTTTCATTACAATTATCACATGTGATATTTGAAAGTACTCTTTCTAATGTTTGATTTTTATATGAACAAGTGTTAGAAATTCTATTTTACTTGATTTTGGTTGATTTTTATTTTACATGAATGTGAATCTATTATATATCAGATGTAGATATTTGTATTTTATAATTTTGTAGCAAATTATCATATGTGATTTCTTTTAGAAATCATATGTGATTTAACACAATCACCAGTAATTTATCAACCATCATACTTGATATTTATACAATGATAACATGTTTCCTGTTCTAATTTTTTTACAAGTGATTATGAATGTGTTCAATAAAACATAAACAAAATAGACATAATATCAAAAATCACATCTGCAAACGTTTCACCATTTTCATTTCAGCATAAAACATGACGACATAGTACCATGAAAGTTATACCAGTTTAACAAGACATTATACTAGTTTACGATGGTTTACAAAGTAGTTCGTAGATGTCAAAACTCCATACGGAGATTACAAGAAAAAAAATGGAGAATACATCTTAAACGTGAAATGAAAATTCATGTGCTTCTTCATTGAGCTTCTTGGGCTTTTAGATGCTTGTGGTGTTCAAGATGCCTTGAAAACTGCATTCCCTACACAAATAAAAAGATTTGATTTAATTTTCAAGCACATTATCATATATGATATATTATAATGTAAAAGAAGTTAACTTTAAAACAGATTATCATATATGATATTATACACACAACTAACTTTTCAAACCAATAATATCAACAAAATCTCCATAAACGTTTAAAACCTAACTTATATCATATATGATATATTATATAAGTTTTTACAGTTTTTGCAGGCAACTTATCATATATGATATTTTAGTAACATATCATACTTTATCTGTTTAACTTAGACTAAGCCTTCGGCTTCGCCTTAGGCTTCGAAAAAGGCTTATTCGTGCTCTTACACTATGATTTTGTTACTCAAACTACTTCCAGTTCATCATTTCATCTCTAACATCACAATATCATTAACAAATCCTTTCTAAATAGTGAAAACTTAACTTCTATTCACACATTTTCTTCATTAAAATCTTAATAAAATCAGCATACTCTGTCTATAACTGATAACCTTACTTATCACAATAACATCATTCAAAATTTTAAAATATTATCAAAATATCTTCATTATAAACTCTATAAACACAATAACTAGAACAAAAATCACAATATGTTCATCATAAACTCTATAAACACTAGACTTCATTATTTATGCGTAAATAATAGTAAAATATGTAGATGAAATATTTTATACATGAATTGATGATTTTAATCATCGTTTTGAGTGGGTTTTAACTCGAACCTTCACCTTTAGGCTTATTCTTTAAGATGTGGTCGTCAATAGCAAAATCATCATCGTTATCTTCTATTTTTGATGTGTCGTACGGTTATGTGTGTATGTTTTTAGTATGTGTATTTTGATCAATTTGAATGTGTGAGTAATGTGTGTTTTTAGTATGTGTTTTGGAGAGAGAAATGGTGATAATACTATGAGAAGAAAGTGAGTAGATCTGAGGTGTAAGTAGTTGTGTGGTGTTAATTTACTTTAATGCCCCTCCGCCCTTTTTCTTTTTTTAATTAATAAAGGTGGATTAATCCCATCCCTTTATTTTTTTAAATTAATGACTTAAGCCTTTTCGAAGCTGTAGGCTAAGCTAAAGCGAAGCCAAAGGCTCAGTCTAAGTTAAACAGATAAGTATGACTGCTACTAGGAAAAATCATATATGATTAAATTGCTTAGCAAAAACTGAAAAACTTATAGTAAATATCAACAAAAATGAGATAATTTAGGTTTTAAACGATTATGAGATTTTGTTGATATTATTGGTTTGAAAGTTAGTTGTTTGTTATAATATCATATATGAAAATCTGTTTTGAAAGTTAACATCTTTTAACATTATAATAATGATTCATATATGATAATGTGGCATGAAAATAAATCAAATCCTTTTTTTATTTGTGTGTATGGGAATTGCAGTTTTCAAGGCATCTTGAATACCACAAGACATCACAAATCCCAAGAAGCCTCAATGAAGAAGTCACATGAATTTTTCAATGCACGTTTAAGATGTATTCTCATTTTTTTCGCTCTTGTAATCACCGTATGAGTTTTGACATCTACGAACGACCTTTGTAAACCAGCCGAAACTAATATAATGATCTCTTTGTTAAACTGGTATAGAACTTACATGGTACCTATGACGTCATGTTATAATGCCTAAGATGCGAAAAATGGATGAAACGATATCCAGATGTGATATTTTAGATATTATGTCTATTTTGTTTATAGTATTTAATTGAACACATTCATAATCACTGTAATAAAAAACATTAGAAAGCAGGAGACCTAGTTATCATAGTGATATAATATCAGAGTATGAGTGGATTGATAAAATATTACGGCGACTGATGTTTTAAATCACAGTCTGATTTCTAAATAGAATCACATATGATAGGTTTTTGCTAAGTGCAACAATTTGTAAAAACAAATATCTCTACATCTGTATATATAATATAGATTCACATTCATTGTAAAATCAAAATCACATGAAAATCAAGTAAAATATAATTATTCTAATATTTTTGTTTCATAAAAAAATCAAACATTAAGAAAGATTAACTTTCTCAAATAACAACATTTTGAACATTGTAATAAAAGAAAAATAATAGTTAAAATCATATTTGATATTTTCGCATATCACATGTGAAAAAATCAAACAGTTTGATGAATTTATCATTGAACCAAAGTACTTCTTATTTTTGAAACAACCTCTTCTTGAACATAGAGTCTTCTTCTTCTTGAACCAATCTATTTTTCGTTAAACAACATCTTCTTGAATCACAACCTCTTGTTGAAGCCACAACATGATTCTTGATCTTCAAATTCTTAGCTCCCTCTGTTGTAATACAAAACCTTTCCACATAATGAACAAGCATTCTCTGTTCTTCAAACCGTAAAGAAATTTTTCAATCGGTTTCATGAAAATAAAAATATAAATAAGTTGTTTCATGAAAAAAAGCAAAAAAGCACATATGATATCACATATGATATATCCAATAAAACAGACTATGTGATATCACATATGATAGATCTAACAAAATGAAATATTTAATGTGATATCACATATGATATATCATACAAAATAACCTGAATTATAAACACATTAACCTAAGCTAATATCATATATGATATATTTTATATCAACTCAAAACTGCTTATTGCTAACTAATAAGCTAAAACCATCTTAATTCAGCTTATATCAATAACTTAATTCAATCAAATGCTAAATAATAAGTTATTCAGATCATAAAACTACCTAATAATACAGCTTATTCACACTAACTCTCATCTAATTCATAAGCTTATTCATATAACTCTCTTCTCTTCAAATAAATAAGCTTATTCACATGAATCAGCTAAAAAGGATAAAATAACCAGATCTGATGAAAATAAGCTAATAAGTTAGCTTATAATTCAGCACAATAAAATCAAATCACAATAATTCATAAGCTTATTCATAACTCTCCTTTAATTTATAAGCTTATTCACATAACTCTCTCTCTAATTCATACGCTTATTCAGATATCTCTTTTCTCCTCTAATTCATAAGCTTATTCACATGAATTAGCTAAAAAAAGGATAAAAAAATCAGATCGGATGAATATAACGAGAAGAATATGAACCTGATGTTAACAAATTGAAGAACGAGATGATAAGATGATCGATTGATGAATTGAAGAAGATAATTTTGTGTTGTTTGTAATGATCGATCGAATCTAGATCTATTTGTGTTTTTGTGTTAATGGTATAGAGAGAGAAAATAATGAGACGAAGAAAAACACACAGGTGTGTGTGTGATTGAATGAGAAGTTTATTAGAAAATAAGTATATATATTAGACAAAAATACCCCTTTAGTGTAAATTGGAAAATTAATCATATCCATTGGATGAGATGGAGATAGAGGGTGGGGATGAGTCCCTCAGTATCCAATAAAACTTTGGTATCCAAATGAACCTAAATCAATTTTATAATCTATAATAAGATGCAATATGATATTACAGATATCCTATATTACAATAATATTGTGAAGTCGTTAATAATATATCGAATATTTATTAAAATATCTGTTTAGTTTTAAAATTTAAATGTATTATTTCATATCTTTTGAAAATGACTGTTGAGGAAGAATATATGAACTTTTTAAGGTTATACGGGTTTTAAGGTATTAGATCCTCATAACTAGCCTTTCGCGTGTTAAGGTATACGTATAAAGTAAATTTGTATCTTCTCAAAAGGTTTAAATCAGGGGGGATTCTGACCCCGTGCACCCTTTTGGATGCCGACCCTTACTTAAGGACCAAGCCTCAGACAATGAGCACATGTTCCAGTGACTTTCGGATTGAACCCAAGATCTATTTCTCAAAAGCCCTCTTTAACCGGTCAACTAAACGTTTGCGGTGAGGGAGTGATACCATTGGAGCAATGCTCCTTTGATGTAAATTTGTATCTTCTTAGGAGGTTCATATATGGTTAATCCAATGTATATATAGGTTTTGTTTAAGGCGAGTGAGTTTGCCTTTTAGAAGAAAAATCCTAAGTGAGTCGATTACGTAAGGAGCGGTACAGTCGAAAGAGGGAGATAATTTTGACGAACATCGAACATGTTTTGCGCCTTTTAAATTTGATCATTTGTTTGTACTATTATTTTCAATAAAGGTATAGGTTTGTTTGGTATATAGATATAGAATTCTATAGTAGTTTTATTTCTTTGGGTGTATATACATTAGATTATACTCTTTTGACTTAGCTGTTTAGAGGGCTTTGGATTAGCTTATGTTAGGCTGCCCACTATGGGCCGGACGACCGACTCGGTCTCCGTCGATCGCAGTCGGTCGCCCCCATATTGGGGTGTCGGCCGCGACTGAATTAACCGGAGATCGAATGGGTCTGATGGTCGTCAGAGCGACTAACGGTCGTGTTCTAAAAAATCTGATTTTTTGTTTCTATATAAAAAAAACTTTTTAATTTTAAAAATTTAAATAATTTAACATTATAAATACCCACTCACTTTACCATTTTTATCACACATTCAAATAACAATTCAAAAAACTTCTCTCAATTCAAAAACTCACCATGTTTAACAAGAACAAAAAAAACTCCCAAATCAAAAACTCCAAATTCCCGACTTCAACCAAGTTCTCCGCATTTAACACCGGATCCAAATTTTCAATTATCCGGTGTTTCACCACCCATCCATTTCCGATCTCCTACTTTTGAATATAATACATAATTGCCACAACCACCACAAAATAATAACATGTTTTTATCAAAATTGTCCATTCAATCATCCGTATAACAACCCAAATGCTTTTCACAACTTACCAACCAGGTTGTATCGTCTTACAATGGAATCATCGACGTCTTCCCAACCATATCAACCATATTCTCCGATTAATCCTACCAATCTTGATATGAACTTTGAGGAGTTAATGTTTAGTCAAGAATATAACTCTAGCCAAGATTATTCTATGGGTCATGGTTCGGGCCACGGTTCGGTTCCATTTCACGACAACGAAGACGGCTCTCCTGTTGAAGAGGTGTCACCCGTCAAACCTAAGAAGCCCTCGAGACGTGCAGCAAAGGCCAAGAAGGATGAGACCAAGGAGGTCAAGGAGCCGCCAAAAGAATGGACAGTGGAGGAAGAGATTGCGTTGTGCCAAGGTTGGTGCGATGTTTCAGAAAATAATATTTCTGGAAACAGTATGAAGGCTAAGGGATTTTGGGAAGCTGTTATTAGGTACTTTGAAAAGAAAACTGGTTCAACAAGAGGTTATGACTCGATCGTTAGCAAATGGAAAAACAGGGTTCGCCCTAAAATTGGTGCTTTTTGCGCCATCATCAAAAATATTGAAGCGAATCACGAAAGTGGTACAAATGACCTCGATGTGTACCAAAAAGCTTGTGCAGAATTCAAAATGATTTACAAGGGTGATTTTAATTTGGAGCATTGTTATAACATATTGAAAGATCACCCAGGTTGGACAGACGTTGAGATGCCTCATTTTTTCAAAATTCAGGGGCGAAAAAAGTCCAAGACTTCTGAAACCACTTCGGGGTCAGCATCTGGTGGTATTAATTTGAACGAGGAAGCGGATGAGGCTGTGCAAGAGACTCAAGAATTCCGACCAATGGGTCGTGACCGAGCAAAGGCCAAGAAGAAAGCAGCCGGTTCCTCTTCTTCAATTGTTGATTTGGTAGCCGACAAGTTCAACAACATGAAACAAAAAAAAAGAGAAAAGAAAGACAAGGAACAACAGGCTTATATGGATATGAAGAATCGAGAGTTGAATATCCGGGATGGCGAGGCTCGAGAAATTGCACAACTGAAAAGGGAGAAACTAGAAATTCAACGCCGAACGCTTGAATTAGCCGAAAGAGAGAAACGGGACAGAGATCTCTTATTCTATTCAATAATCGACACGAACTTGCCCCCAATACAACAACAGAAGCTGCTCGAGATGAATATGAAAATCAAGGAGCGATATAACTTAGATTATTAGTTTAAGTTATCTGAATAATTATGTTTAGTTTTAGTGTCATGTTTTTATGTTTTCTTAATAATTATGTATTGTTTTTTTAGTTTATTATGTAATGGTTTTATTATTAATGAAATTTATATAATGTTTTTATTGTGAAATTTAAATTTGAAGTTAAAAAAAATGAAGGTTGCCTCATAGTGGCATTAGGTCGCCTGTAGGTCGCCGAAGAGAGAATGTGGCGCCGAAAAATGTAGGTCGCGACCCACTACCATAGTGGGCAGCCTTATGGGCTTATGGGCTTCTTGGGAGAAGAGCCAACAATAGTTGCTGGTAAATTTAAGGTGAGCAGAAAAACCGAAAAAACCAAAAACCGAAACTGAACCGAAAATAACCGAACCAAACCAAATTCGTCAAAACCGAACCGAAACGAACTACTAATTCGGTTCTCGGGTGGGATATGGGTTTGGCACTCCGAACCGAAAACCAAACCGAAAACCGAATTCATATATATATATATTTATATATATAAATACCATTAAAATATTATCATAATATAAAAAAACACTTTTTATGTTAATAATAATTTTTTGTTTACTAAAAATATATGTAATTTTTTAAAAAGAATAATAGTGAAATTCGAGTTATTCGGGTCAACCCGAGAACCGAACCGAATTCAAATTCGGTTTTCGGTTCGATTCGGTTTTCGGGTTGACCAAAAAAAAATTTAACCGAACTAACCAAATAACCCGATAACCGAACCGATCAACACCCTTAGTAAATTAAGTAATACTAGTAATTGCTTACTTGATCATGTCGTCGATAGCTTAACTTACATTTACTGTAGTTGTCAGGAAATTGTTGTTGGAAAGGGTACTAATACGAGTTGTCGAGTACCATGCCATATTAACCGACATTTTCACAGTTTTTATATTCTTTATCTATTAATTGAAAGAAGCTAAGTTTTGATTGTGTTGCGTCGTATAAACTAGTTCATGTTGCAATCTATCTACACATATGAATCTTATAAGTATCTTTATAATTCATGCAAGCATGCATCTAAACTATGGATGCTTATTAACAAGATCTTAGCATTAGCACGTTACTTGTACACACTAGTGTAAACACTTCATTATTTTCTATAAAACCTATTTATTCTCATTTGACATCTCATTATGACATCTTTTGAGTGACCAAGGCCCTAAACATCTCAATGACTGGATTGTTTTAAAAAAACCAGCTATTGCCCAACATTTACGTAGGATGACTAAGGTTTTCTATATCTTTACTTGGTAGAGTTAAAACCTTAAACCTATTATAACCACTATATTTTTACTCTCTAATCTGCGTAACCCTACGCCGTTAAGTGGAAACTGTGGGGAGAACTATTAGTAATCAGAAAATCACAACTAGGATACAATACAATCGTTATCTATATAAACAGAAATTAGAAACCGGAATGTACAAATTTAAACTTTATCAAAATAAAAGAAGAGAAGTGGATGAGACCGATTTTAGAACTTGACCGAGGTACGTGTTTGAGACACTTCCCTTAAAATAGATTTGTTGTCTGTTTTTGAGGGTACCAACGAACGAAGCAGTTGTACTATCGGACGTGACCTTATGCCTGAAATTTTCATCAAACCAAAAACTTGTGTTGTTGGAAACTTGTTAGTGCGTGAGTAATATGTGATATGTATATTACTTCTCTAATGTGAGATAGGTGGTGTAAAGATTTTGTCGTTAAGAAAAAAAAATACTTTCTCCTTACTTTCTTGTGGAACCAAATGTGTCTATTTATAAACGAATCAAAGAAATAAAATGGTTCTGTGCCATAAGAGTCATTAAACCAACATAATTATATTTAGCAATTAATCCGAATTAATGGCCATTAATCAAGATCAATGTTTTAAAAACCGGTTCAACCCGGCCGGTTCGACCGGTTGAACTGGGAATCAGAGTGACGATCGGTCCGTTGTGAGCCGAGTTTTCACTGAAACTCGGACCGGATTGAACCGTCGGAGGTCGAACCGCCGAACTAAAAACCGGCCGGTTCAACACTAATCGTTGGAAAAGAAAGAAAATAGTGTAACATTAGACTATGTTACCGGACTTGTTGGATGTATAACTGAAACCGTGACATAGATGGTAGTTGAAAATCGACCAATAGATTAACTCGATGCATTATAGTAGTTGAAAATCAGGATCCGTGTGTTACGGAATCTAGTGGCCTGAAATAAAACGATATGCGTTACGGAATCCAGGATTGACGCCAGCTGACAGGGCTGACATTGTATGTAGGGTCTTTCAACATAAAGTAAAAGATTTTGTCAAGTTTTTAAAAGAAGTAAAAACATTTGGCCGCGTTGTTGGAGGTACTGTCTGTTAATGTTTTGTGTATTACATATGTACTTCCTTTTTGTAAAGTTTTACCAACATTAATAGCTAATTTTTATTATGTTATGTTTATACAGTTCTTTATACCATGGAGTTTCAGAAGAGAGGTTTGCCCCATTGTCACACGCTCCTGTGGGTTGATTTAAAGAACAAAATCACGGATGCATCACATATAGATGAATATATTTTTGCAGAGCTGCCTGATCCCGTAAAAGATCCCAGAGGTTATAAGGTGGTGTCTGAACTGATGTTACATGGGCCATGTGGAGCTGCAAATTTGAGTGCACCTTGCACGCAAAATGGCACCTGCAACAAAAAATTTCCTAAGAGATTCAATGCGAATACGTTCTTTGATAGCAATGGTCATACGCAATACCGACGAAGAGATACTGGGACTTATTTTATGAAGCACGAATCAAGATTGGATAACTGTAATGTCATGCCGTATAATCGAGTTTTGTGTCTGGCATTTGAAGCACACATAAATGTTGAATATTGTGGATGGAGTATGCTTATCAAGTATCTTTTTAAATATATATCGAAAGGTATTTTAAAATTTTGTTGAGAAATTAAAGTTTACTTTAAAAAATTTTGAGAAAAAAAAAAGTGAAAAAAAAACAGACACGATGGGCTCCGACAGTGCAGGAGGGTATTTCGAGAAAAAAAAGGAAAATTTATTTTAAAAATTTTTTAGAAAAAAAAAAAAAACGGGAACGATTAGGGAGCGCGCAGGTTGAGGAAACTTAAAGGTTTATTCATAAAAAACACACGATGACTCAAACAGCGCGAGAGGGTATTTCCGAGAAAAAAAAAAGTAAAGTTTTATTAAAAAGTTTTTGAAGAAAAAAAAAAAAGGTTAAAATAAGAAGATAAAAAAATATCAAATGTAAAGTAAAAAGGGGAAAAAAAAAAAAAAAAAACCTCATTAAAGGGGTGGGGCCGGGTCAAGGGCGGGTCGCATTAAATTTTTCCGGGTCGGGTATTTGACTTTTGTATATATATTAGTAATAGTTCTTGATATATAATTTCACGAATAAATAATTTTTGAAACTTGATTAATAAAATATTTTAGATAAAAAACATTTATTATTTTATAAACTATTATTATAAAACGGATGTAGTACTTTCTAAAAGCTTCCTCACTTTATAAACAATGCTGACTCATTTGCCTTTTTATACAAACACTTTCCAGATTCAAACCAAACAGGCAGCCGGTGGAATTATTATTATGTTATTCAACGACCACTCCATTTTCCAAAACCCAAAAACCAATTAAACAAACACTAAACCAATTCTCAATAACCACCATGGACGACCACACAACGACCACCGAAAACGACGACGTAATAATAAACAAAAAGAAGAAAGGAGTAGTGATCGGAAAAGGCAAACCGTTGATTATCGGAATGTGTGGTACGTTGATCTATTATCATTGCGCTTATCGTAATTCAAGCCTCGTGTCGTTGATTTCCGATGTCTTTATCGTGCTTCTCTGTTCGCTCGCTATTCTTGGTTTATTGTTCCGCCAAATGAACATTCAGTGAGTTTTTTGCCTTTTTTTTATTATGCTTATTATCATTTACTAGTTAATGTATTTTTTTTATGCTTATGATTTTGTTAATGTGTTTCTGCTGTTGCTGATGACGATTTAGTTATATATTTTTGGCGTCTAATTGAATGTGTGGATTGATTATAAGGGGGTGTTTGTTTCGGCTTATATAGCCGGTTATGGCTTATTTGGTTTTCGCCTTATGTTTCATAGCTCGCTTGGTTGTGGCGTGTTTAGGAAGCTTTTTAGGTTTTATAAGCTTATTATGACATAATAAACTTATATAAGCTGAAACGTTTCATGATAAGCCACAAAAGTGAGCTTATGAATCATAAGCCCAAAACCAAATAAGCCATAAGCCCGCTATATAAGCCGTAACAAACACCCCCTAACTCATGTTATATTCGGCTCAATTTTCCTAGGTTATATCAGGGTATTCGATTACGATTGGACTGTCTGTTCGCTGTGCTGCCCACTTGCATATAATTACAGTAATCTTCACATGTGAGTGAGTGTTTTAGTGCATATTAATCTGAGGTTTTAATTAATTATGTGTCTGTTGCTTGTTTTGATGCAACGCACTGTTTTTGTACTTGCAAGTTGTTTATTGAGTGTGTTTGAGTACAATTTGAATGTGTGTGTAGATGAGATTATAATTACAATAACTTGAACTATATGGTATGTGTATGAGACAAGTTGTTAGGGATGGCTGAAGTGATCCGCTATTAAAGGGCCGCGCGGTTGAGAAGATTATAAGTTTACATTTTATGATCTTTGTTTTTGGTGGATGATCTTAGTTGTGTATATTGCAGTAACATGTTGAAAGATGATTTTCCACAATTGTTAGCGCTCGCTTCGGTTTTGTTTCATAAATATTCATCAAGACGCGCGCGCGCGATTGCGGCCTCATTTTTTAAAACAGTTTTCGCACATCTGAGTTATACTCGAAAATAGTTGAATGGTTAGGATAGATGTTTCAGTTGGTAATTTAATTATGTACTAAAATTGTACGTGATCTTGTGTGAGTTCCCCCTGTATTCATAGGTTTTCTGCTTCTCGCGCTCTCTGTGTACAGTTGATAGTTATTTGATAGTATGTATTGAACAAATGTTGATGATCCATAGTTGTTAGGTTTTTTTAATGTATATGGTTGGAGTGAACAAGTGGCTGATTCGCGCGTTAGGATTACTAGTAGTAGTACGAGCGCGCTCATAGATTGGAGGTAGGTGTGTTGTTGTGTTTATAGTGTCCTTTTGACGTTGTTACAGGAGTGCCAGTGGATCCTTGGAATGGCAGAGCTCTCTCAGAGTACTGCAATAGTCTCTTGCGTGTTTGGCTAATACTGCGCTCGCCGCGCGCAGCTCCTTGTGTCAGTCGCTTAGGGTTCGCTGCAACGGACATGACAAAGCCTGTTCGCCTGAAGGTAAATAATCTACAGTATCCATTTTGTTGTAACCTTGTGTTGCTCAGTTTAAAAGTACCCTTGTCGCTGCAACAATATATTAGATAGATCCTGTATGTGTGTGCCATAAACGACTATGTGTGTGGACTCCTGTCTAGATAATATGATATAGATTTCTCTGACAATGATTTTTGCATCGATATGGCACTGGCCATAGGCGCGCGCGCCTTAAAAAGAAAGCGATCAGCTATAGTATATCGACGACGCAAAATTGTTGCAATACTGTGAGACACCAGCATTCTTCTGTCTTCTGCAGAATGTGTCCGCGCTCCATTGATTTTCATTTTGGATATACTATTGAAACGCCTGGTACAGTTTTGTCAAACTAAACAATGAGGCGACGCGCTCGCCTCGCTCGATTAACCCATTGCAAAATTAGGACAAAATATGTGCTCAGCACGCGCGGAAGGGTTAAATTGGTGACAGGCTTAGAGATAGATGTTTATAGTATGTGGACCTATACTTATCTCTCGCGATGTTCCCTCCTAAACCGCGCCCCGACACAACCCACCCCTCCAGCTGCACTCACTTTTTTTTTTATTTTTTTATAATTATTTTATTTTTTATTTTTTGTTTATTAGTGACATGTGAATTTCTAAGGCGAGAGAGATTGGGAGTTGTACTAATGACATCGTATGCTCTCGCTAAGGCGCCATTTACGTAGTGGCGTGTGTGTGTGTAAGTCTGCTAACTCTCAAAAAACATATCAAGTTTTGAAAAGAAAGTGTGTGTTTAACTTGTTGTATATTTTTTTTCGGTGTATCTGCATTAGAGAAACAATTGGTATCCACTCGCACGCAGTATATGCAATCATTCGCTCCACTCGCATCACGCTCATCGCTCCTCTCGCTCTTACGCGCCTATGTAAACATTTATAGTGTAAACTGATATAAGGCGTACGATATCGCCTAGGCCAATGACGGTCAACAATGAGAGAGAGATATAATGTTTGATGGTCACGCCTTTAAACCACGCCTGAGCATTGGGACTAGAGGCATCAGTACACCAGTTACTGGCATAATCGTTGTGTTTGTCCATGTCTCTGAGATGCACGGTGTCATATTGGAAACACAGAACTGTGTGTAACATGGAAAGTATATGTGGTCGTTAAGCTAAATATTTTTTCACCTCGCATATTTGTAATTTTTTTCTTGACTTGTTTTGGTACTTCGCTTTTGCTCTTCGCTCTTGATTTTTTTGATCAATACAAGACAGTCTATGCATTGTGTATCGCTCGCCTCAAATAGTGGTTGCCATTTATATACCACTACTGCAGCTTTAGGAAGACTTGTCTGGTGTTTACTGTTGCCTTATGCTGGTATGTGCCAACTTGTTTACCATACCTTTCTGCTCTTTCCTATCTCAAATGATTTGTGGAGAGAGGTTTTTAAGAATTTTTGCTCTTTATTTATTACTCCGTTTGATTTGTTACTTGATAACGAGTGAGCTTGTTTTTGTCTCCTACTATTGCACCTGTCTCTAAAAAATTTACTATGTATAAATAAGAAAGACGCGAATAGAAAAGAGACATAAGTATCATATATAGATAGAGATAGAGATAGAAGTAATCGCTCGCGCTGTTCTCTACACGCCTCACCAGCGCCCCCACCGCCCCCCCCCCCCCATCCCCCACCGGACCCACTATCCACCCCCTCATACCAGCGACGCCCTACTCATCGCTCGCCTCGCCGCACTCTTCGCGCAGCGAGCGCCAGTACCCATTTTTTCATCTCGCGCCTCTCTCCCTCGTCTCCCTCTCGCGTCGGGATCAGGGTCTCCCCCCCCCCCCCCACCCCTCCCCCCCCCCCCCCCCCCGCCCCCCCCCATCACCTAGCCGTTCCTCTTGTTAGACCTCCTCGCCCCACGCGCCCTGCGACTCAGAGCTCGCAGATCCGCTCACTCTCTCGTTCATCCCTCCCTCATCAGTCTCCTACCACATCAAGACATCGTCTCGCGGCCACGCGCTCCGCCCCCCCCTGAATTTGAAGCTTTTTTGTAGCTCCCCCTCGCCCCCCTGAATGCAGACCGGGTTAGTGTTGTGCCACATAGTTCTTTGTGAGGTCATGTGCCCCTCGCCCCCCCTTCCCGAGAGTATGGCAGCACCCTTCCTACATTTTCTCCCCGCGCTCTCTCGCCACGATCGCTGCGCGCACTCGCGCCCGCTGCTCTCCCTCGCCCTCTCCTGACTTGCGCCGTCCCCCCCCCCCTCCTCCTCCTTATCTCATTTGTACTCCTCCGCTCTCTCGCACGTCTCTCTCGCGCCCTCGCGCGCGTGCCGCCGCCACCCGCCGCCACACGCGCGCGCATCGCGCGCGCTCCCCCCCGCTCCCGCGACCCCCTCTCCGCTCTCTCTCTCACTCCACTCCCTCCCTCTCGTCTCTCGCACCTACATCTCCCTCGCCTGCCCCCCCGCCCCCGCCCGCAACGCCTCCCACTTCACACCCCCCCTCCCAGCCCCCCCCCCTCCTCCCGCGTTTCCCCACTCGTCCAATTAGAGCTTGTGTTTCGCCCCCCCCACTTCTCCACGCGCACCCCCTCCTCTCTCACACTTCCCGCGTCCCGCCTCCCCGCTCGCGCCTGCCCCCCTCGCCCCCGCCCCCCCAAACCGTCACGATTTTCTTTTGTTTTCCCCAAACCCCCGCCCCCTCCCGTCCCGCCGCCCCCCTCCCTCGCCCCGCGCCCCCTCGCTCCCCCCGATCCTTCCCTAAGGTACAAAACTTCAGTTGAAATACTTGCATTTCTATCCACAAGCCTAACCATGGAGTATTTCCGCCACTCTTTATAAGGGATAACGTTACATCCACCCCCGCCCCACGTTACACTTCAGACCATACGGCTCAATTCTGCCCACCCCATTACCTCCCCCCTCCGCCGATCTCCAAACCTCATGTCCGTCGGCATGTCATCAGTCTACCAGTCACTCCACCTTCTCGGAAATGATTATTATAGAAACCATGTACAAGCTCCATGCTACCTGTTGTAAGCTTTGGTAGAGGGGTGACCACTAAGCGAGAAAATGGAAAAAGCACAAAACACCTCATCAGATTCTCAGAGAATCACCATAACTTCATACAAAAACTTAAGAGTCGGGTCATTACACAATTCCCTAAGGCTCTAAGAAAACTTCTAAGGGACATTTTAAGGCGTTTCTCTTCTTGAATTAGGAAATAAGGAAACATTTTTTGTTACATTAACATGTACAAGGTTGAAACAAGTTATAATCTGGAAGAATCACCATTTGCAGTTTAATACTCTTATTGCCGATGGTCTTCACCAAGTAATATGGCTTTCACAAGCTTCATAGAACATCCAGGTTATGCCTGATGTTGGCATAACCTTAAAACAACTTGCCACCCCATCCTCTATAAAGTCCAATAACAACCCTCATCCCTCACAACTTCTGATTAATGCAGCCAATATGCTGCGGAAAACATTTCCCCTGCAGAGCACTTACCATCAGCCTTTTCCTGCCCATTCCAAAAGGGAAACTGATTGTAATTGGCTGGTTAGACCTAACCAAACAAATTCTTTGGGTCGAGAAATTTGGATCGAGAACTTAGGGTCGAAATTGTCGACCCTAAGCACTTTGGGTCGACATCCTTTGTAACTTAGGGTCGAGAATGTCGACCCTAGACCCTTATTTTGTTGTAGTGTATATAGTTAATAGGACAAATATTTCAAACACAATTCATCAAATATAAAGAATTTTAGCATATGCATACCTCAATTTGTTTGTCAGCAAACAGCTAGGTGTAGTAAAGTATTGCCATGAGCATCTTTGAAGTTTATAAACTCGTGATCAATGATAACCTCTATTAACAACTTCAAAACCTAGAGTTGGTTATGCTTGACACACACGTGCAATATGGTGTCTTGTTGCACCATGATTCTAGCTGCGTGAGGTTGAGCTAGCACAAGTTCTTTCACAACATGATAAGAAGCTGAATTGGTGTTCAAATGATGGCACGTGAGGTGCACGTGTGGATTCAATTCACACGTGAGGTGCACGTGGGTTCTTCTCCTCATTTGAATCTAACGACTTTTCCCGCCTTTTTCTTACTTTCCTCATCTATAAATAGTTGATAGTTTCTCTTGTCTGGGTGTGTAGAATTTGTTGTTTTCTCTCTTACTCTCATTGTAACTGTTGTAACAAACTTGTAACAACCATTTGCCATTGATCAATCCAACTAAGCTTTCGACTCTCATTTCTTTAATCTTGATTGTCCTAGTTAGTTTGGAATCCATTTTCGATCTTAATTGATCCTAGTGGTGCTTATCATAGAGGTTGTTCCTTTATCAAATTTGTATGTTTATAAACCCTAATTGGAGTATATTTATATCAGTGTATTTTACGGTTTTTTTATATTCGTTATCTAGAATCCTTGTCACAGTCAGGGGAACAAGACAGATTCGTAAGCAAATACTTCTCTAGACGCTTAGCCTAAAATTACAAATTTGTACGTATTGTGTTACTATAAAAAGGTTATAGCTAATATTACAAGTTCAAAACCATATCGATGTACACTATCACAAGATTAACGTCTAGAAAAATCTGATGGGCAAATTGAATTTCTCAGACACACACTTGGCTTGATATGGCAAATAGGATATAGATCTTAGCCAATTTATGTCATCCACTAGGATTCCTCTTTGGGAAGCTACTTTACACACATTGAGATACATGATCGACACATTTCATTTAGTGGTAAAACTTTACACAAAACTAAAACCTTTACTCAACATCAAAATTATTGTCTCGAGTAGCGATCCACAATTGCTTTGGCTCCCTCTGGTGCAAAGAATCGAGCCTGCAAATAATACGATTAGCAATCACGTGTGATAAATATTTATGAATAGTGATGTTCTATATCCTGTTCTAACTTGTAACTGCAGGTTTTTCGCTTGTTATAGTGTGTGGAGGGTATTCAAACATTAATACTCACTTGTATAAACATCCTTTCTGCATCTCCAGTTTTCCCGTTTGCTTTTAAAATTATTCCCTGCAGAGGTTTGAGCTTCGTTATATAAACAAAACAAAAGAAAATTCGATGTGAAGAAACTTAAAATGTAAAGGTCAACATGCAACTATGACCAATGTAAACATGTTCTGCAGCACTCTCTCATGCTCGGTGTCGGCAACATGACAAGTATCAGGAATATACAAAGTTAACATTTTATACCAAACACCTAGCTATAACTATCTTCTTAGTTGAAAATATAAATCATAAACAATGGAAGCCGAATTCGTATTTTCTTCATCGAATGATATTGTATCAGCATAACAGCACTTATGTCAAAATAAATATAGTAAAAAAGGCACTGCATTTGGATGTGTGAGGTGCAGATCAATTTAAAGATTAAAAGAAATCAGAAATGAGGGAATGATGTTAACCTTAGCTAAATAACCACGGAAATCATCTGGGTGGTTAGAGATGAGTTGATCATATACAGCCACAGCATCGCTCACATGGCCCCAGTCCGAGTATGATTTTCCAAGAAGTACAACTTAAGGCTCTGATAATATAGAGTAATCCTCACTAAAGTAGATATCAATAAACTCCCACGTAATATCTTTACCAGGCCGAACAACCATGAGGCCAGCTGCATAAGGTTTATGAATATCCTTTACCAATATGGTCTCTATAGACATATTGCTTATAAAATTGTATATTTTGAAAGTTATGTATGATGAAACTATCATTTACGTGTAATAAACATAGGTGGGTTGTTCTGCAAAGAAGCAACTCACTTGAATAGGATCTAACTGAGATTCCGTATCTGTTAGACTACCATCCGCTCCATTCTTTTTCTGATTTTCCTTTTCTTTTTGCAGACTATCACGAGATGCCAAAAGGATCTTAACAGCCTGAACAAGCAGGAAATAAAAAAGTGTTAATACCATTTTCACTATCAGCTGCCCCATGCAAAATCCGTTCTTCTATACTGTATTATAATGTTCAAAAATATCAATTTTCATGAAGCAGAGCATTTACATGACAAGACGTACCTGATCCGGTTTCTTAGAAGCAAGCAATGAATTCGTGAGACCACGAAGAACTTCAAAATCCATTTTATGTGATATCTGTTATGCAAATGAAAATAACTGTTGACAGTATTATAAACCCTGCTTTTAAAGTTACTAAGAAACAAACTCACGCCATTGGCTTAGAAAGAAATTTGTACTAAATAGTCAATAAAGAGCTATTCATATATGCAAACAGACCTTTGCTGAAGTCCTATAAGCAGCAGCACTACCTTCATAGTCCTTTAATTCATATTTTACTGCTCCAAGTACACGATAAGGCTCAGGATCACTAGGTTTCATCTGATAACCAGTTTTTATAACTCACACATTATCAGCTGTACAATAAGGTAGTGTAGAATGCCGTTTATTTGAGCACGACTTATCAAAACGAACCTTAGTAAGATCTTCAAGCATGGATGCCGCCCGAGTATACTCTCCCAATTCTGTTAAGGTTACAGCTGCTCCCTGCATGCATAGATATACATTTGCTTTATTTGAAGAAACTTTCAGTTTAACTTAGTTATTATTTCAACAGATATATTTTGACTCACTTCACGAGCAACAGGATCATCTGGGGAGACACTAAGTGTCGTCTCATATTGCTGTAGTTGTTTCTGCAACAAAATGAAAAACTACACGTTCAGAACATGGGATATCTTATCATATGAAGCAACGTTTTATTATACACTAACCAATAATTTGATATTATAACGACGTGAGCTGTTTTCCCAAATAGTAACCTTCACTTTATAGTCATTATGAGCTTTACCTGAAGTTTTTCTTTCTCTTCTGGTGACAATGTGTTCTGTACTATAGCGGAATCATTATTTGAATTTACACTGCAGAAATGAATCCATATAGATTATGCGAAATTTTACATACAGAGAACCATTTATTTTACCTAAAACTATTTATTCAATATTACATACCTTCC
>BQNB010074297.1:0-31841 GCA_026074375.1 Tanacetum coccineum | reverse complement strand
ATAAAAAAAAACTACTAACAATCGAATCAATCAAAAGTAAACTAAAAAATATAAAACTGAAAAATTTAAAAACTAACTATCTCTCTTGGCTGGAATGATGGGGGTTTTATACCCGAGCCATGAGCTTCTCGATCCTTCACTTCGCCTCATCACAGCCCTTCATCTCTTCTCTCTCCTTGATGTGACATCTCAATCGTTAGATTGAGGCATGTATAACCCCGGATCAATGACGTGGCTTGAGTGTGTTAGTTGTGTGAGTGTATACTCACTTGCACGTCACATCAACCAATGATTGATCTTCATTTAGCCACGGTGGAATGGTTTAGACATGGGTTGATAGTGATGGATAGGTTAGAAGTTGTGAGGGGAGTGTTTACCCCATAGTTAATTAGGGTTAGGGTCGTGGGTTATGGAACTAGGGTTCATGGTGGATTCGAGTTGTTCTTGTGTGGGTGAGTGAGAGTGAATCGAGTTAGGGGTAAAAGGGTGTACAGTAATTGTTTAAGAGTGTATAAGTTAACCGGGTAGGTCGGGTTAGGGTTGGGTTAGGAATTGGGTAATCGGGTTGGGTACTTTGCTGTGATTGGTTGAGAGAAGACCCACGGGTAGATTTGACCCATCATTTGACCCGCGACTTTTATAAGGTTTAGAGTAATTGCAAGATGGGCCCTTGTGTTTGGCTGGAATTTGTTGAGGCTTTTAAACAAGAATAGGATACTTGCAAATTCGGCCCTTGGACTTATTTTTTCCATTTTCAAGTTATAATATACTTTGAAAAGTTGCAAGTTTAGTCCCTGGAGTTATAAATCAATGGAGCTGGGCTTTGGTTTTGACAGTGGTAGAGCTGAGGTTGACTGCAGAAGGCTGAGGCTTGATTTTCTTTGGCTTCATGATCACTCATCCGTTCTCGTGTCCGTTTTTGCCTGGTTTCTTGACTGTTTTCTGTGATTTTTGACTTATCCATACCTGCACACATAAAACTCAGATACAAGCATATTTTTGCCATTATTGATCCGTTTTGGGTTTATTTGGGTCTTTTTAAGCATAAATAGATATGTGTATTCTACACTTATCATCAAACTTGAGTAAACTTTTGAATAAAGTCTATAATAAGCAAATGGTTCGTAATGTTAGTTAAACTAAAATAGAAATGCTAAGTTGGGATTGTATTATCCTTACTTTCGGCAAAATTTCTAAAAATAGAAACTTTATGAAAAAAAAAGTTGTAATATTGATAAGGTGCGTCAAAGTGGAATGTTTTGCGTCGCACTTGGAGATTTTGGTATATGATTGTATATACGTAATAATGTTATACATATGGATATGCAAGTATGCAATATATGATTTAATATACTTTTAGTCACGTACCGCCATATATGTATTATATAGGTCGCGGTTAAGACGTGAAGCAAGTTACGTTTGATTGACTTGATTTATTTGGATCTTTTGCTTAAGGTGAGTTCATAGCCTCGCTTTTGAACTGTTTTAAATGTTTTTAAACCCACGAGGGGGATACATGTTTGTTTTACACATATGATTTTATGGTATGCTGGACCCGATTATGAGATTGTTTCCATATAAGTAGCTATTGTCGAAGTCCCTTATTTCATGAACCGTTAATTGCCTTGTGAGGTGAACGCTAATGCATTAAATAGATCTATTGGGTTTGACAACCTTGTCCGGGGTTTGAATCCTTGTGACCACCCTGTCAAACGGACATTTTGTATTTAGAAATTAGTAGATATATGACAATAATATCTTGTTTTGGGGGAACTTTAACATATGAAATGCCAATTGTACTATTAACGTTCGGTGTCATGAGCTTATTGCATGAAAGAAAAGAAGTTCCTATACATTGCATTTGTTGCTTTGTTTTCCCGAGAACTAATTATGTGTTTAAAGATATTGCTTATTAATTATTTTAAACTCTATGAATTTTACTCAACATTGTTGTTGACGTTTTAAACATGTCTTATCCCAGGTAACCAAGGTTGAAGGCAACGATGGCGTGGCGGTGTCGTGTGTGTGATGGATTTTATGGAAAGACTACTTGTGTGTTCTGGTCTTTCAAAAATAATGTCCTAATTTATGTTAAAAACAATGTCTTTTAATTGAAACATTTGTCTTTCAATAGTTGTAATAGACGGTGGTTGCGATTCTATGGGACCTAACGCATTTTAACTCTGAAAAATAATGGAGCACATGTTGTTTTAAACGTTTCGTTTGGGTCATTTTTTACTATCGTGGTGAAGGATACTATTTAGTAACACCAAATTGTTAATTTCCGCTGCGCAATCTGATGCCCTTCTAGGCGGGGTGTTATAGAGTGGTACTAGAGCTTCGGTTGTAGAGAACTAGGTTGTTTTCAAAACTCAGATTGTAATCGTTTTAGATACCAAAGTGATATCAAGAGTCTAAAGTTATAAAGAACTAGGTCGAGTCTTTTTGAAAAACCTAAACTATAACGCTTCTACACGCATGCCAAGACTCCTCGTTGCTATTGGTTACATGTAAGGTACATTTATAAATTCTTATGTGTAAGTATGTTTACGTATGTGTTATAGGTATAATTGGTCAAGTGTGGATCTTTTTGCGTGTGTCGAATGCATAAAGTGTTATATGTGGGTACATTTGTGCATATGTTGTATGCATAGAATGTCATGCGATTATATGATGACTAATACTATATATATTTGAAATATAATTGAGATATATGCGGATCGAGAATGTCGCAAATCGAAAATTTTATTTGTTGCGCTTTTATGTGAACTGTTATTTTGGTAATAGTGTTTCGATAATAATAAGGAGTGATACGTTATTAAGTAAGTATTATATGATATTTTCTAGATTATCATGGTGAACGAAATTCCTCCCGGTTACATGGATGATGTACCTGTTGTTGAGCCAAATCAACACGATGATGTTTATGTTGATCTCGAGCCTGTCTTAGTGGATAAAGACGAAGACCCGAAAGATGACGAATTTGAGGAAGAAGAAGATCCTCAAGAAGAATAAGATGATATGAAAGTCGACATCGAGGAAGATGAGAATGAGCAGGAGTTGACATATCCTTATGAAGAGATGGATTCTCTTAACCCTCCGCCGCCTCCTTCTGAGTCTGTACCTGATGACGTGATTCAGGTTGAGGATGCGGTCGAGCCTGAGATTGAGACTGTTCTTGTTAGAATCTATGAGGTAGGTGAATCGTCTACTGCCGCTATTCCTCGAGAGGATAGTGATAGTTTACTACCTAGCTTCATGATACGGGATATTCACTCTTTTTTTGGTCGAATGGTCAATTTTTCGAGACGATTGTGTGGACGCGAGACGGCACATGCATTGGTCGAGAAGAAAGAAAAAGCAAAGGATAAGTTTATAGTAAGTTGATCTTGGATTTGGGTAATGAAGTGCGTTCTAGTGTGAAGCAAGGAACGGCTGTAATAGATTAGCTGGTTGAAAAGCTTGGTAATGTTGAAGATAAGGTTGAGTGCAAGAAATTGAAGAAGGAACTTGAAAAAGCAAGGTTGAGCAACACATTCCTTCATATGCAGAATGAACGAGTCGAGAGAGATCTCTATTGGACTAGAGTTCGATCTCATGAGGTCTATCAAGAGATGATTCGTAGGGGATTTGTGTTTGAAGAAAGACCGAATGAAGCTATCAATGTTCCGATTGAAGATGAGAAGAGTCCTTCGTCTGAGCCGCGAGGATCTCCTCATGATGCTTAGTAGTTTAGTTTCAATTGTAGTTTCTTTTGTTGTGTAATCACTAAACTGAATCCTCAGTTAGTAGATTTAGTGCTATTGGTTGTAACGATTTGTATCATTTCATGAGACAATGCAACTATGTATTAACTCTTTGTGATGAAAAATGAATGACTATCTTTTGATTACTACTTGATGTTGTGTGACTGTTGTGATGCTTGATTTGTTATTATATCATGTTATGAATGCTTATCAGATTGCTTTCTGTGTGACGTGACAGAATCATGCCTCCAAAGTCTGCACCTATGACTCAAGCTGCTATTCGCCGAATGATCAAAGAAAGTGTTGATGCCGCTATTGCTGCTGAGCGAGCAAGGAAAGCAAATGTCAGGAACGATGCTAGTGGATCTGGACCAGTTAGAGGTCAAGACACTACACCTGTTGTTTGTGAGTGCACTTTTGCTGGGTTATGAAGTGCAATCCTGCTGTCTTTTGTGGTATTGAAGGAGTTGTCGAATTGCGAAGATGGTTTGAGAAAACTGAGAGTGTATTTGAGATAAGTGAATGTGTAGAGGGTAAGAAGGTAAAGTTTGCTGCTGCTACACTAGAAGGACCAGCTTTGACTTGGTGGAAAACTAAGGTTGCAACTATGGGTTTGGAAACTATAAACCAAATGCCTTGGACTGAGATGAAGTAATTGATGACTGCAGAATTTTATCCGATAGAATAAGTTTAAATAATGAAGCACAAATTGTGGAACTTGAAGGTTAAGGAGTATGATGTTGTTGCTTATACTCAGAGGTTTAATGAACTGGCTTTGATGTGTCCAAGAATGGTAGAGCCTGAAAGAGTGAAGGTTGATGCTTACATCCGAGGATTGACGGATAATATCAAGGGTGAAGTGACATCTTCTAAGCCTGCTGATTTGAACGAAGCTGTACGTATGGCTCATAAGTTGATGGAGCAGAAATCGCAAGCTAGAGATGCAAGAATTTTGGAAGGAAAGAAGCGAAAGTAGGAGAGCTATCAAAGTGGAAATAGTAGTGGTAAGGGCAATCAAAGGGATAACTCTCGTCAAACTTTGCAGAATAGCCAAAAGCAAGGAAATGCGCGAGCCATGGTTACCGCTCCTACTGATGGAAAGCTTCCTTTGTGTGAACGATGTTTTACTCGCCATGTTGGTCAGTGTACGATTAAGTGCCACAAGTGTGGAAAGGTTGGGCATAAGGCAAGGTATTGTAAGGAGAAGAGTGTTGCCACGGGTGCTAACGCTCAGCCTGTTTGGACTTGTTATGATTGTGGTGAGCAAGGTCATACTAGGAACCGATGTCCGAAGAAGGTTAAACAAGAAGAAGTTGGGGAAGTTCGTGGTCGAGCTTATGCTATTAAGGATGCTGAGCCGCAAGGTCCGAATGTGGTTACTGGTACGTTTCTGCTAAATAACCAATATGCTTCTGTTTTATTTAATTTGGGTTCCGATAGGAGTTTTGCAAACACTAGATTTAGTTCATTGCTCGATATCAAACCGAATAAAATAGAGGATAGTTATGAGGTAGAGTTAGCTGACGGAAGGATAGTTAGTACGAACAATGTTTTGAAAGGTTGCACTTTGAGTTTAGTGAACCATGTTTTTGAAATCGATCTTTTGCCGATTGAGCTTGGTACGTTTGATGTCATAATAGGTATGGATTGGCTTGTCAAGCACGATGTCGTTATCGTATATGGTGAGAAATTTGTTCGTATGCCGTATGGGAATAAGTCGCTGATAGTCGAAGGTAACAAAGGTGTGTCTCGATTAAAGGTTATATCTTAGGAATAAGACGCTGATAGTCGAAGGTTGTCATTTGTTTTTGGCACACGTGATAGAAAACAAGTCGAAAGAGAAACGAATGGAAGACGCGCCTGTAATTCGTGATTTTCCTAAGGTGTTTCCTGAGGAGTTGCTAGGACTACCACCGCCGAGGCAAGTACAGTTTTGAATTGATCTAGTACCGGGGGCTGCACTTGTTGCACGTGCACCGTATAGATTGGCAACGTCTGAGATGAAAGAGTTGTCGGTACAATTGCAAGGGTTGCTGGAGAAAGGATTTATTCATCCAAGTTCATCACCGTGGGGAGCACCGGTCTTGTTTGTAAAGAAGAAAAATGGATCTTTTAGAATGTGTATAGATTATCGCGAGTTGAACAAGTTGGCTGTCAAGAATCGTTATCCTCTTCCGAGAATTAATGATTTATTTGGCCAACTGTAAGGTTCGAGTGTGTATTCTAAGATCGATCTACGATCAGGATATCAGCAGTTACGCATTAAAGAGGAATACATTCCAATGCAGTTTGGATCGACTAATGCGCCTGCTGTGTTTATGGACTTGATGAACCGAGTATGCAAGCCATATCTTGATAAGTTTATCATTGTGTTCATCGATGATATTTTGGTTTATTCCAATGACGAAGAAGAGCATGAGAAGCATTTGAAGATTATTCTGGAGCTTTTTAGGAAGGAGAGATTGTACGCCAAGTTTTCAAAGTGTAATTTTTGGCTAGATTCGGTACAATTTATGGGTCATGTGATTGATCGTAATGGTGTTCATGTTGATCCTGCTAAGATCGAAGCCATTAAGAGTTGGGCTGCACCGACGATGCAAACGGGGGTAAGAGAATTTCTTAGATTGGCTGGATATTATAGGAGGTTTATTGAAGGTTTTCTTTGATTTCTAAGACACTAACTAAGTTGACTCAGAAAAATAAGAAATACGAGTGGGGAAAATAAGAAGAAGAAGCTTTTCAGACGTTAAAGCAGAAGTTGTGTAGTGCACCGATCTTAGCGTTGCCCGAAGGAACGGAAGATTTCGTGGTGTATTGTGACGCATCTCTTAAGGGTTATGGAGCCGTGTTGATGCAAAGAGAGAAGGTGATAGCGTATGCTTCTAGACAATTGAAAGTCCATGAAGAGAATTACACTACTCACGATTTGGAGTTGGGAGCCGTTGTTTTCGCTCTTAGATTATGGAGACATTATTTGTATGGAACGAAGTGTGTGGTTTTCACCGATCACAAGAGCCTACAATATATTCTGAATCAGAAAGAGTTGAACTTGAGACAACGAAGGTGGATTGAGTTGTTGAGTGATTATGATTGTGAGATTCGGTATCATCCTGGAAAAGCGAATGTTGTGGCTGACGCCTTAAGTCAGAAGGAGATAATTAAGCCACTATGTGTTCGAGCTTTAATGATGACTGTTCACAATGATCTACCAAAGCAGATTCGTGAAGCTCAGAAGGAAGCGATGAAAAGGAAGTATGTAAGGAAGGAAAATTTGGGTAGATTTATTAAGCCGATATTCGAATTTCGCCCTGATGGAACGCGTTGTTTTGGGAATCGTGTTTGGTTGTCGCTATCCGGTGGATTGAGGGATTTGGTTATGAATGAGTCGCATAAGTCCAAGTATTTCATCCATCCGGGATCGGACAAGATGTATCAAGATTTAAAGTTGTTATACTGGTGGCCGAACATGAAAGCTGATATCGCCACGTATGTTAGTAAGTGTTTGACTTGTGCAAAGGTTAAAGCTGAGCATCAATAAATTGTTTGGATTGCTGCAACAACCTGAGATTCCAGTTTGGAAGTGGGAAAGAATTACTATAGATTTTGTGAGTAGACTGCCAAGAACGCCGAGTGGGTATGATACGATTTGGGTTATTGTCGACCGCCTGACCAAATCAGCTCATTTCCTACCAATGAAGAAAACGGATAGTATGGAGAAACTCACGCGATTGTATCTGAAGGAGATAGTGTGTAGGCATGGTGTCCCTGTTTCGATCATTTCGGATCGAGATAGCCATTTTACGTCAAATTTCTGGAGATCGCTTCAAGAAGCGTTGAGGACGAATTTGGATATGAGTATTGCTTACCACCCTCAAACGGATGGTCAAAGTGAAAGGACAATACAAACGTTGGAAGATATGTTGCGTGACTGTGTGATTGACTTTGGAAATAGTTGGGATCACCATCTGCCATTGGTTGAGTTCTCATATAACAATAGTTATCACGCGAGTATTAAGGTTGCACCATATGAAGCTTTGTACGGAAGAAAATGTAGATCACCTATATGCTGGAGTGAGGTTGGGGATAGCCAACTCACCGGTCCAGAATTGATCCGTGATACGACTGAGGATAAACAGAACACCACACTCTCTACCCACACACGCATCTCTATCTATCTCTCATCTCCTAGTGTCGAAAAATTATGTAAGCGACAATGTAAGGTTTTCTTCGCCGTAAAGGGAGCTTGTTGACTAGTGAAGTAACTCTCGAGTTGGGTACTCAGGGAGTGGATTAGGGCGAAGAGGAGCTTCGTGACCGAACCACTATAAATCATTGTGTCCAGTTTGCATTCTTTTTTACCTTCTCTTTACATATTTATTTACATTTATCTCTTTACTTTTATATTTGCATTATGTTCATGATTGTGTGGATCGTTGGGTATATTGTGTTAATCATGATTGTGTAGTACTTTAAAGTTAGTATTGTGGTTGTGTTTTCATTGTTATGTTATGCTCTAGTTATTTATTATCGACAGTTCTCATATTGCGTTTAACTTGATTGGTAATTTGATACAAATTTTTTTAAGTTTTTAACCAGAAACGTATTCACCCCCCCCCCCCCTCGGCGCCCTTTACATATTCCACACTATTCTTTCAAGGTCAGTCTAGCCTGGTACCTAGATTGCATTTATTTTCACCTATACTAAACTTCTGATATTGGTTCATGGCACCCTTTTGAAATCTATTATAGGTTTTTGTCATCTTTAATATATACGTTGATTGAATAACGTTGTTGTAATCGCTCACAGTGAGCCTGTAACAACCCGAGTTTTAGGTCAACGTCTATCCCTAGCCAAGATAGTTATTTTTTGTTACGTAAACAATTATAGTCGTTTATATTATATGAGGTTCGATAGAAATTTCCTTTGATAAGGTGATTTCAATCCGTGGTTGAGTTTTTAATTGTTTTTTTTTCGTCTAAGAAAGTCAAAAAAATTTATATTATTGCTCCGAGAGCGTAAATATGTTATTTTTGTATTTTTCGATGTTTCCCCGAGTTTTTATAAAAACCGTGTTTAAAGATCGTGTTTTACGAGGTTTAACTATTATTAAACGTTTTAAAGTAAAAATTAGTGGAACGGATTTAAAATATTTACAAACGTGGTGTGACCCGAGTTGTTGGTCGAAATTACTTATAAAAGAAATGCATTTGTATTAGTTTTAAAAGAGATTGAGAATAGAGGGACTAGAATTGCCAAAGTATCAAAGATGTTTTCTATAAATAGGACACCACATATCACATAAACTCTTTTTACAAAATTCATTTCTCTCCCTCTCCTCTTCTTTGTGTTCGTCCGACCAAACCCACACAAACACCACCACCAAATGTTGGATTTTGACATGCAATTAAATCCGAATACACCATTTTAATCCTTGTTCAATCCTCTACATTTCCCACTAAGAAAACCTTACATGCATTGAGTTTTGAGAAAGTTAGAAATTCAAGTGTGTTCTTGGAGTTTTGATCTAAAAGGAAGGTTTACTAGTGTTAGATAAGTGTTATTAGCTAGTTGGTTTTGTTGAAAAAGGTTTGTTTGCTTGGTTGGCTTGCTCGTCCGATTTCAAAAGGAAGGGGGAAACAAATATCAAACTTTGTTCTAGCTTTGTGAGCACTTATTTATGTTTATGTATTGATTTAATTAGATGTTATTACATGTATATGATTGTTACTAGATGATTCAAGTGCAAAATTGATTTGAAAGTATTTCAAGTATGAACATGTGTTTGATAGTTTTGGTACATGTTTTTAGGCTAGTTAAACATGTTGGGATAGTTAGATTTTGATAAAAATGTGATTTGGTATGACTTTGGGTTGACCTTATTTGACCAGAAAGTTTGACTTGGTCATAGCGTGTTGAGAAATTTTTGAAATCTATTTTAGGCTTTTGATAATGATAAAGGATGTTCTAAGGTCCGTTTTGATATAAGGTGGGCCTTGTAACTCCTAAAAACGAACGTTTTACGGCCGAGTCAAGTTTGGGTAATTTTGGGGTAAAAAGTCAACTACGAACTTTGACTTTTGAAAGTCAAACTTGAGTAAAATTTTGAATGAAGTCTATAATGAGCAAAGGGTTGGTAATGTTAGTTAATTGATAACGAAATGAGAAGTTCGGATTATATTATCCTTACTTTCGGTAACTTACTAAAAATAGAAACTTTATGGAAAATGTGGTAATATAGTTAAGTGCGTCAAGGTGAATTGTTTTGCGTCGCACTTGGAAATTTTAGTATATGATTGTACATATGTAATAAATGTTATATATATGTATATATGCAAGTATGCAATATATGATTTAATATACTTTTAGTCACATACCGCTATATATGTATAATATAGGTTGCGGTTAGAAGTGAAGTTTCTTGCGTTTGTTGAAGTTGATTGATTGGATCTTTTGTTAAGGTGAGTTCATAGTCTCGCATTAAATTGTTTTAAATGTTTTTAAACCCGCGAGGGGGATACATGTTTGTTTAATAAATCGAACACATATGATTTTATGGTATGCTGGACCCGATTATGAGATT
Organism: Tanacetum coccineum; assembly: GCA_026074375.1. NCBI lineage: Eukaryota > Viridiplantae > Streptophyta > Magnoliopsida > Asterales > Asteraceae > Tanacetum > Tanacetum coccineum. The sequence goes on along the minus strand of BQNB010074297.1, from coordinate 21,514 downwards.
GTTTCCGCATAAGTAGCTATTGTCAAAGTCCCTTATTTCATGAACCGTTAATTTCCTTGTGAGGTGAATGTTAATGCATTAAATAGATCTTTTGGGTTTGACAATCCTGTTCGGGGTCTGAATCCTTGTGACCACCCTGTCAAACGGACATTTTGTATTTAGAAATTAGTAGATATATGACAATAATAACTTGTTTTGGGGCACTTTAACATATGAAATGCCATATGTACTATTAACGTTCGTGTCCTGAGCTTATTGCGTGAACAGAAAATAAGTTGTATACATTTCATTTGGCTTGCTTTGTTTTTCCGAGAACTTATAATGCTGTTCAAAGATATTGTTATTAATTATTTTAAACTTATGAATTTTACTCAAAATTGTTGTTGACGTTTATAATACATGTCTTCATCTAGGTAACAAGGTTGAAGGCAACGTGGCGTGGCGGTGTAAGTGCGTGTGATTAGGATTCTCATAGAAAGACTACTTGTGGTATCGGTATTTCAGAAAACAATGTCTTAAATTTGTAGTAAAAACAATCTTGTTAATTGATAACAATATTGTCTTTCAATGGTTGTAATAGACGGTGGTTGTGATTCTGTGGGACCTAACGCATTTTAACTATGAAAAATAATGGAACACATGTTGTTTTAAACGTTTTGTTTGGGTCGTTTTCTACTATCGTGGTGAAGGATGCTATTTACTAACACCAAATTGCTAATTTCCGCTGCGCAATCTGATGCCCTTCTAGGCGGGGTGTTACAGAGTGGTACAAGAGCTTCGGTTGTAGAGAACTAGGTTGTTTTCAAAACTCGGATTATAATCGTTTTAGATACCAAAGTGATATCAATAGTCTAAAGTTATAAAGAACTAGGTCGAGTCTTTTTTAAAAACATAAACTATAACGCTTCTACACGCACGCCAAGACTCCTCGTTGTTATTGGTTACATGTAAGGTACATTTATAAATTCTTATATGTTTACGTATGTGTTATAGGTATAATTGGTTAAGTATGGATATTTTTGCGTGTGTCGAATGCATAAAGTGTTATATGTGGGTACATTTGTGCATATGTTGTATGCATAGAATGTCATGCGATTATATGATGACTAACACTATATATGTTTGAAATATAATTGAGATATATGCGGATCGAGAATGTCGTGAATCGAAAATTTTATTTGTTGCGCTTTTATGTGAACTGTTATTTTAGTATATAGTGTTATGATAATAATAAAGCGAGTGATACGCTTATTCAATGAGTTTTATATGTATTTTCTAGATTATATGGGAAACGAAAATTTCCTCCGGTCACATGGATGATGTTCTGTTGTTGAGCCAAATAAACACGATGATGTTCCGGTTGATACGAGCCTGTGGTCAGCTGGATGGGACGAGACCCGGTACAGAAGGACGAATTCTGAGAAGAAGAGATCCTCAAGAAAGAATAAGAAGATATGGAAGTGAATCGAGTGAGATGAGAAATGAGCCGGAGTTGACATATCATTTATGACAAGAGATGGATTCTCTTAAACATCCGTCTGCCTCCTTCTGAGTTGACTCGTGACATGATAGGTTGTGGATGCAGGTCGTGCCTAGATTGAAATGTTCTGTTATTTTCTTTGCTGGTAGAGTGAATGTTATGCGATATTTCTTGAGAGGATGGTGATAGTTTACTACCTGGCTTTATGAGACGGGATATTCACTCTCTTTTTGGTCGAATGGTCAATTTTTCGAGACGATTGTGTGGACGCGAGATGGCACATGCATTGGTCGAGAAGAAAGGAAAAGCAAAGGATAAGTTTTATAGTAAGTTGATCTTGGATTTGGGTAATGAAGTGCGTTCTAGTGTGGAGCATGGAACGAATGCAATGGAAATAGTGGTTGAATGCTTGAGTAATGTTGAAGTACGGTTGAGTAGCAACGAAAAAGAAGAAGGAATTCGAAAAAGCAGGATTTGGAGCAACACATTCCTTGTATGGAAATGAACGAGTCGAGAAAGATATCTTATTGGTCAGAGTTCGACTATGAGTTTATCAAGAGCATGGTAATTGTAGGGGATTTGTGTTTGAAGAAAGGACGAATGAGCTAATAATGTTCCGCATGAAAGATGAGAAGAGTCCTTGTTGAGCGGAGGATCTCTATGATGGTTAGTAGTTTCGTTTCAATTGTTAGTTATCTTTTGTTGTGTAAATCACTAAATGAATCATCAGCTAGTAGATTTAGTGTATTGTTGTATCGATTGGGTATCATTTCTCTTTTTTCTTTTAATACTCTTTTTAAGGTGAATATGACTATGTATTAACTCTTTGTGATGATAATAATGAATGTCTATCTGTTGATTACTACTTGCTGTTGTGAGATGTTGTGATGCTTGATTTGTCATAATATTCATGTTATGAGTCGTATCTGTTATGATATGCTTATCAGATGGCATTCTAGGGTGAGTGACAAGAATCATCGCTCACAAGTCTTATGCACCTTGAACTCAAGCTGCTATTCATCGAATGATCAAAGAAAGTGTTGATGCCGCTATTGCTGCTGAGCGAGCAAGGAAAGCAAATGTCAGGAACGATGCTAGTGGATCTGGACCAGTTAGAGGTCAAGACACTACACATGTAGTATGTGAATTGCCATTTGGTGGGATATGAAGTGCAATCTGCTATGCTTTTTGGTATTGAAGGAGTTGTCGAATTGCGAAGATGGTTTGACGAAAACTACGAGTGTATTTGGATAAGTGAACTGTGTATGTGGGAAGAAGTAAAGGTTGAGCTGCTTCAAATGAAGGACAGCTTTGACTTGGTGGAAAACTAGGTTGCAATATGGGTTGGGAAAACTATAAACCAATGGCCTTGGACTGAGCATGAAGTTAAATTGATGCCGCAGAATTTCTATCCCGATAGAATAAGGTTTAAATAATGATGCACAAATTTGTGGAACTTGAAGGTTAAGGTGTATGATGTTGTTGCTTAGTATCAGGGGTTTATATGACCTGTTTGATGTGTCCCACAATGGTAGAGCCTGAAAGAGTGAAGGTGATGTTATCATCGAGGATTCGAAGGATAATATCAAGGGTGAAGTGTATTCTAAGCATGTGATTTAAGAAGTGTAAGTATGGATATAAGTTGATGGAGCAAAATCGCAAGCTAAAGATGCAGGATTTTGAAGGAAAATAAGCTAATAGTAGGTAGAGCTTATCAAGTGGATACAGTAGTGGTAACAGCAATAAAAGGATAACTCTCGTCCAAACTTTTCAGAATAGCCAAAAGCAGGAAATGCGTGACGCTCATGTTTAGCTCTACATGATGGAACTGCTTCCGTTGTGTGAATGATGTTTTACTCGCCATGTTTGGTTCAGTGTCAAAAGTGCCACAAGTGTCGGAGAAAGGTTTGGGAATAAGGCAAGGTATTAGTAGGAAAGAGTGTTTTTATTGCCACTGGGTGGCTAAGTAACCTGTTTGGATTGTTATGATTGTGGTGAGCAAGGTCATAATAGGAACAATGTTCGAAGAAGGTTATAAAAAGAGAAGTCTGGGGAAGTTTTGTGGTCGAGTTATCTCTTTAGGATGCTGAGCGCAGGGTCCGATTGGTTACTGGTACGTTTCTGCTAAATAACCAATATGCTTCTGTTTTATTTAATTTGGGTTCCGATAGGAGTTTTGCAAACACTAGATTTAGTTCATTGCTCGATATCAAACCGTATAAAAAGAGATATGTATGAGGTAGAGTTAGATGACGGAAGGATAGTTAGTACGAACATTGTTTTGAAAGGTTGCACTTTGAGTTTAGTGAACCATGTTTTTTGAAAATCGTCTCTTTTGCGATTGAGCTTGGTACGGTTTGATGTCATAATAGGTATGCGTTTGGCATTGTACAAGCAGATGTCGTTATGTATATTGGTGAGAAATTTGCTTCGTATGAGTATGGGAATAAGTGCTGATAGTCGAAAAGGTACATAGGTGGGTTCGATTTAAAGGTTATATCTTAGGAATAAGCGCTGTTAGTCGAAGGTAGTCATTTGTTTTTGGCCAACGTGATAGAAAAGTCGAAAGAAGAAAACGAAATGGAAGAAGCGCCTGTAATTGTGATTGCTAACGGTGTTTCCTGAGAGATGCTTGGATACTCCGCGAGGCAAGTACAGTTTTGAATTGATCTAGTACCGGGGGCTGCACTTGTTGCACGTGCACCGTATAGATTAGCAACGTCTGAGATGAAAGAGTTGTCGGTACAATTGCAAGGGTTGCTGGAGAAAGGATTTATTCATCCAAGTTCATCACCGTGGGGAGCACCGGTCTTGTTTGTAAAGAAGAAAAATGGATCTTTTATAATGTGTATAGATTATCGCGAGTTGAACAAGTTGGCTGTCAAGAATCGTTATCCTCTTCCGAGAATTAATGATTTATTTGGCCAACTGTAAGGTTCGAGTGTGTATTCTAAGATCGATCTACGATCAGGATATCAGCAGTTACGCATTAAAGAGGAATACATTCCAATGCAGTTTGGATGATAATTGTCGCCTGCTGTGTATATGGACTAGATGACGGTAAGCAACCATATCTGATAAGTTTGTATTGTGTTATCGATGATATTTTGGTCTTATTCCAATTGACGATAAGAGCATGAGATAGCATTTGAAGATTATTCTGGGCTTTTTTGGGAGGAGAAGATTGTACGCCAAAGTTTTCAAAGTGTAATTTTTGCTGATTCGTACAATTTATTGGGTCATTGTGAAAAAAAAATTGAATCTTAATGGTGTGCATGTTGATCTGCTAAATCGATGCATTAGAGTTGGGCTAGCACCGACGAAGCCAAGGGGTTTAAGAGTCTTTTTAGAATTGCTGGTTATTATAGGAGGTTTCATGATGGTTTCTTTGATTTTTGACACTAACTAAGTTGTTCAGGAAATTAAGAAATACGAGTGGGGAAAATAAGAAGAAGAAGCTTTTCAGAAGTTAAAGCAGAAGTTGTGTAGTGCACTTTTTGCGTTTCCGAAGGACCGAAGATTCGTAGTGTGTTGTGACGCATCTTTAGGGTTATGGAGCAGTGTTGATGCAAGTGGAGAAGTGATAGCTATGCTTTAGACAATTGAAAGTCCATGAAGAGGAATTACACTACTCTACATGTAGAGTTGGGAGCGTTGTTTCGCTTTAGGTTATGGAGACATTATTTGTATGGAACTAAGTGTGTGGTTTTCAACGATCACAGAGTCTAAATATATTCTGAATCAGAAAGAGTGGAACTTGAGACAACGAAGGTGGATTGAGTTGTTGAGTGATTATGATTGTGAGATTCGGTATCATCCTGGAAAAGCGATTGTTGTGGCTGACGCCTTAAGTCAGAAGGAGACTATTAAGCCACTATTGAGTTCGGCATTTAATGATGACTAGTTCACAATGTCTCACCAAAGCAGATTCGTGAAGCTCAGAAGGAGAGTTGAAAGGATGTATGTAATGAAGCAAAAGTTGGCGCTAGATTTTTTAAGCCGCATATTCGAATTTGCCCTGATGGAACGCGCTTGTTTTGGGAATCGTGTTTGGTGTCGACTACGCCGGTGGATTGAGCGATTTAGGTTATGAAATGAGTCGCATAAGTCCAAGTATTTCCTCCATCGGGATCGGGCATGATGTATCATGAGTTAAGTTGTTATTACTGGTGTTCCGAAATGGAAAGCTGATATGCCCGTATGTTAGAAGTGTTTGACTTGTGCAAAGGTTAAAGTGAGATCAATAAATTGTGTGGATTGTGCAACAACTGAGATTCCAGTTTGGAGTGGGAAAGGATTTACTATAGATTTTGTCGAGTAGACTGCCAGAACGCCGAAGTGGGTATTGACACGGATTTGGGTTATTGTCGACCGACTGACCAAATCAGCTCATTTCCTACCAATGAAGAAAATGGATAGTATGGAGAAACTCACACGATTGTATTTGAAGGAGATAGTGTGTAGGCATGGTGTCCCTGTTTCGATCATTTCGGATCGAGATAGCCATTTTACGTCAAATTTCTGGAGAACGCTTCAAGAAGCGTTGAGGACGAATTTGGATATGAGTACTACTTACCACCCTTAAACGGATGGTCAAAGTGAAAGGACAAAACAAACGTTGGAAGATATGTTGTGTGCTGTTGATTGTACTTTGTAATAGTTCTGGGTCACCATCTCGCCATTGGTCTGAGTCTTTATAACAATAGTTATCACGCGTGTATTAAGGGGCATCATTGAAGTTTGTACTGAAGAAAAATGTGATTCACTGTATGTGGAGAGGTTGGGATAGCCAATTCACCGGTCCAGAATTGATACGTGATACGACTGAGAAGATCGTCCAGATTAAGAAAAAAAAGTTTGTTAGCTGTAGTAGTGTCAAAAGAGTTATGTAGATAGATGACTTAAGCAGTATGGACTTTAAGTTGGTTATAAGGTATGTATTAACGGTTTCACCATGGAAGGGTGCTGTGCATTTTGGAAAGCGCAGAAAGTTAAATCCACGTTACATTGGGCCATTCAAGATTCTAGCTAGAGTTGGTCTGTGCTTAACGTTGGAGTTGCCTAAAGAGTTAAAGGGGATTCATAGTACTTTTCATGTTCGAATCTCAAGAAGTGTTTAGGGAAGTTATATTGTTGTTCGCTGGATGAGATTAACTTGATGATAAGTTGCTATGTTGAGAGCCAGTGAAGTTGTTGTTCGAGTTTAAGCGACTTAAGCAAACTAGGATACCTATCGTTAAAGTTCGTTGGAATTCGCAAAGAGGTCTAGAATTTACTTAGAAACGTGAGGATCAGATTAGGAAAAAGTACCCTCATCTCTTTACAAGTAGGGACGAAGCGAAGAAAGCGGATAAGTCGAGCTGAGCACCAGGACGGCGCTCCTAAGGAGGGGGAATGTAAAAAACCCGAGTTTCAGGTTCTACATGTCTATCCCTAGCCAAGATAGTTATTTTTAGGTACGTAAATAATTATAGTCGTTTATATTATAAGAGGTTCGATAGAAATTTCCTTTGATAAGGTGATTTCAATCTGTGGTTGAGTTTTTAATTGTTTTTTTTCGTCTAAAAAAGTCAAAAAAAATTATATTATTGCTAACGTGAGCGAAAAATATGTTATTTTTGTATTTTTTGACGTTTCTCCGAGTTTTTGTAAAAACCGTATTTAAAGGTCGTGTTTTACGAGGTTTAACTATTATTAAACGCTTTAAAGTAAAAATTAGTGGGACAGATTTAAAATATTTACAAATGTGGTGTGACCCGAGTTGTTGGCCGAAATTACTTATAAAAGGAAATGCATTGTTTTAGTTTTAAAAGAGATTGCGAATAGAGGACTAGGAATTTACACAAAGTATCAAAGATTTTTCTATAAATAGGACACCAATATCAAATAACTTTTTTACGAAATTCATTTCTCTCTCCTCTTGCTTTGTTGTTCGTACCGACCAACCCACACAAACACTACCACAAATGTTGGAATTTTGACATGCAATAAATCCGAACAACACCATTTTAATCCTTGTTCAGTCCCTCTACTTACATAAGAAAACTACATGCATTGAGGTTTTGAGATAAGTTAGAAATTCAAGTGTGTTCTTGAGTTTTGCATCTTAAAGGTAGGTTTACTAGTGTTAGTTTAAGTGTTATTAGTAGTTGTTTTGTTGAAAAGGTTGTTTACTTTTGCTTGCTTGATCGTCCGATTTTACAACAAGGAAGGGGAAACAATTATTCATCACATCCCCCTTGTTCTAGCTTTGTGAGCACATATTTATTTTTTGTATGATTTATTAGATGTTATTACATGTATATGATTGTTACTAGATGATTCAAGTGCAAAATTGATTTGAAAGTATTTCAAGTATGAACATGTGTTTGATAGTTTTGGTACATGTTTTTAGGCTAGTTAAACATGTTGGGATAGTTAGATTTTGATAAAAATGTGATTTGGTATGACTTTTCTGGGTTGACTTACTTTTGACCAGAAAGTTTGGACGTGGTCATAGCGAGTTAGAAAAATTTTCGAAATCTATTTAAGGTTTTGATCCTGATAATGGATGTTTACAGGTCGTTTTGTTATACAGGTGCGGCCTTGTAACTCCTAAAAACGAATCGTTTTAGGCCGAGTCTGTTTGGGTTCAATTTAGGGTACAAATCAACTACGTATCTTGACTTTTGAAAGTCAATTTGTGTTAAATTTTGAATGAAGTTATATGAGCAAATGGTTGGTAATTTGTTAGTTATTGAGAACGAAATGAGAAGTTCGGATTATAGTATCCTTACTTTCAGTAACTTACTAATATATAGAATTTATGGAAATGTGGTAATTTAGTTAAGTGGTACAGAGTGAATTGTTTTACGTCGAACTTAGAAATTTTAGTAGTATGATTGTACATTATGATATACATAAAAGTTATATATATATGTATATCATGCACGTATGCTATATATGATGTAATATATTTTTATGTCACATACCGCTTATTATATGTATATATAGGTCGCGGTTAGACGTGATTGTTTTCTTGCGTTTGTTGAAGTCATTGATTGGTCTTTTGTTAAGGTGAGTTTATAGCCTGCATTAAATTGTTTTACAAGGTTTTTAAATCCCGCGATGGAGGGTACATGTTTGTTTAATAAATCGAAAAATTATGATTATTAATGGTGTGTTGACCCGATTATTGAGATTGTTTCCGCATAAGTAACTATTGTCAAAGTCCCTTATTTCATGAACCGTTAATTTCCTTGTGCGGTGAACGTTAATGCATTAAATAGATCTATTGGGTTTGACAACCCTGTCCGGGGTCCGAATCCTTGTGACCAACCTGTCAAACGGACATTTTGTATTTAGAAATTAGTAGATATATGACTATATATTGGTTTTTTTGGGCACTTACAACATATCGAAATTCCATATTACTGTTAACGTTCGGTGTAATGAGCTTATTGCGTGAAAAGAAAGAGTTTCTATACATTGATTTGTTGCTTTGTTTTCCCGTGATTATTATTGTGTTCAAAGAATACTTGCTTATTAATTATTTTAAGTCAAAAAAGGATGTCAGGATATTCCGCCGATCACTTTTCCTAAATTACAATACGTTGCAATTTTTTGATATTGACCCTTCTATTTATAGAAAACTATTGAAACTTCGAAAAACATGTTAAATGATCATTTTTAAAAGACATGAAAAGTGCAAGAGTTTTCCGGAAAAAAAATGTAACATTTTGTGGATTTTTTTTTTAACTTTGTGTGAATGTAGTGTTTCTCTTGTGTGAGTGTAGTGTTTCTCTTCACACAAAAATTACAAAAGAATCTTCACAAAATGATTTGTCAAAGTTTTGATTGGTTTAATCAAAGAAAAGAGAGAAATAAAAGCATAAAACACCAATCAAAACCTTGACAAGTCATTTTGTGAAAATTCTTTTATAAATTTTATGTAGATGTAGTGTTTCTCGCCTAATAATTCTTTAGAAAAAAGTCAAAATTTTACGACTAAACAAGTTTCTTAGGTTTTTTTATAACTATTTCCGAAAAGTGCCCATTTTTCAACCTTATATTCACAACATCCTTAAAAGGAAAATTTTATTTTCACAACTAAATTACTACTTTTCGGTAAATATTTGTTACAGGCGCTAGCATGTTTGGCAAAGGGAAAAGGAAGTTACCGTTGGTTGCACTGCTGATGCAACCAAGAAACTTTCCTGTTAACCGATATTTCAATAACAGCTGTGGTCGCTCACGAGCCCCAGGTGGGTGTATTTCCGATTTTGGATGTCAATGCATTATCCCATGTGCCATACGACATGTTGTTGACTAGGTCTTGCTCCGTAAGTGAGAAGTTGTCATGTTTGTGAGCTCAGTCCTTATGTAATTCTTTACAAGTAAATTTATGTGAAGTCTGCTCATTTCTATCATGTTTCACGATTTCAGTCCTACACACATCTATGATATGATGTTTTCGCTTGAAAATAAGATAAAAAAGGAAACAAGAATTGGCAACATCTGTTCCAATAAAAAATAAGTCTTGTTCAAAGTATATATTTTATAAACTGTAAAATCAAATGTCTAATCAAACGACGCTTTGGCCGAGTGGTTAAGGCGTGTGCCTGCTAAGTACATGGGGTTTCCCCGCGAGAGTTCGAATCCCTCAGGCGTCGGTTTTCGCTTTTGACTTTCTTTTATTTATATCCGCGTTTAGCTCATTGTCTTTTCGTTGGCATTTCAAAGTTATGTACTAACACTTCAATTTTTGGTTAAACGATTTGCCACTGGATAACCATGTGAAGTATATCTTTGCACATAAACAGTTCGATTTTGTAGTTAAAGTCTGAAAACGTGCTATTTTTTCTTTATATATGTAATGTGTTACTTATTTCTTATTGATCACAAATATATATATATAGGCTCCGGTTCCATTGAGAAGGTTTTTATTTTGAGAAGATTGAGAAATCTACGTTTGAGCAAATTGATTCATATTTTTTGATTTGATTCACAAGTAAACATCATTTAATAGTGAATCAAATCTATAAATCACAAATTTGATTCACAAATCATTGTGAACATCGAGTTATGGTAATGATTCCTTAAATTTGTCTAGAAGATTCAAAATTGTACTTATATCGCAAAATCGAGAGTTTTTTTTAACATTGATTTGATTTTTTTTACACATTTTGGATTATAATCATATTAAAATGAGTTTTACGCTTGAAAAACTTGAATCAAAGTTAAAAATCTATCATTTTTGAAAACCTTCTCAATTTTCTCAAAATAAAAACCTTCTCAATCGATCCGGATTATATATATATATATATATATATATATATATATATATATTATATTTACAAATCACACACACATAAATACATATATATATATATTAGCTTCATATATATATATTATATATTATATATTTAATATATATTAACTTATTATAATATATTTACTTATAATTTTATATATATATATATATACAATAATATTTTATATAGGGGACTTTCTTTTCAGCACCTAATCTTAGTTGCGAGAATGACAGAACCACAAAAAAGATGTTTTTTTTTTTTTTTTCTTATAAAAACATTGCACGCATACTTTAAAAATAAAAAAAAAAAAATATAACAAATCATTCAATAATCGTAAGAATCCACCTATGTTCTTATTATCAATCATGAACTCTCTCTTTTTTTCACAAAAACATTTACACACGGCCCGCATATTGGTCGTTTTTGCCACGCTCTTAATAACTACATTCACACCTTTCAAAAAAAAAAATAAAAATTTCAATTTCTTATCATATTCTTTTGAACAAATCTATGGTTTTTTTAAAACATATTTGTTGTTTTTAGAAACTTATGTGAAAAAATACAATTATTGAAGGATGCATTGCATTGTTTGTTGTGGAGTTCTGTCAGTTCTCGCACTAAGCTGGTTCTGAAAAAAATGTTATAATAGATATATTTATATTTATATATATATATAGATATATAGATTATATACATATATGATATATAGTGTGTGAGGTTTTTCAGAACCATAGAATGTACAGAACTGCGAGAACCAATTTGAACCTTTTATTTTTCGATCAATGGCTATAAATATTTATGGCATAACTGTAATTAAATAAATGATTATATAACTTTACACAAATAGGAGAGGGGCAGTGATGAAATTTTGCATTCAACTTTTTGATAACGGTTCTCCATAACTTTAGATCAAATCATATGAAGAAAAAAAAATCCAGATCTATGTCTTTCTCTCCAGGAACGGCCACCATAGCAATAAACAGACTCTTGTCAAATATGACACCCATAGCAAAAAAAACAAGATCTTCTCACATATGGACACCATACTTTGGCATCATAGCTACAAAATCGTCAACCGATGTGACTTACTAAAACATACCATCAGCATCCGTTACCCTCTCTCACACGACCCACCCACAAACCAATTGATAATTCATTAATTAGTGAAGTCTTTGCGTCATTCAAAAAAAGGTCCATGTATCAATGTATAATGTTGTGGTTGCATAGGATGAGGTAATTATCATTAATGACTGTATGTGTATCTTTTTAATTTGAAAGTGACTTTATGTCATGTATTTGTTTTTCAAAATATTATTGTTTTTACTGTTTTTTTTTTTTCACTTTGTTAGGTAATGGTAAACTATTCAAAAACACCAATTTTATTTGGAAATAGCATTTATGCTACAAGTGTGTAAGATGACGTGTTTGTTGATTTGAGAATTTATCTATTGACACTTTAAATTGGTTGTTAAAGTGTTTGATTGTATGGCCTCGTGATTTTAAATTAAACTGTTAAGATCGATGTTATCTATTGGTTAATATTTATTTGGTAATGATTAGGTTTTACTATGTTAACCAAGAAATAATATATGCATTTGAATTTATAAATTATATGAAACTAATATAGGAAGTGCACATGTATTTATTTAGTGCATTTTTTAGTCGTATTGTAGCTCTTGTGTTGAATCAAAATTGAAATCGTAAATGATCATGCTACCAAAATTTAATGCATTTTATTCATGCTAGGCTTACTTACTTTTATACCTGTTTTGTCTAATTAGTTTTTGGCTACCAACTATATATTGTTTTCCAATCTTTTGATAGGTGTTTTATGCCTTTGATTTGGCGATTGATTGTTATTAAAAAACATGTGTTGCGAATATATGTTTTAATGCTATGTTTCTAAAAAATATAGGTTGTATTATTTGCGTATAGACTTGTCTTTGTGATAGTAGGTTATTTAGAAAAGAATAGTTTGTGTGTAATTATGCATATATTAAGAAAGGCTTATGATTAAATTTATTTGCATCATCTAATGTAGGAAATGATTGCGCATATGTGTTTTGTCAGTTGTCATGTTTAAATAATGCGTTCATTAGTTGCTTGTGGTTACAGGTACGAGTATGATTGAACAATATGAAAAGTGCACATGTGTTTTGTACATAATATCTAGCGAGAAGATTGTTATGATAAAGGAGTGAAGAGTAATGACGACAAGTGCAATAGCCAATATTAGATACAAGTCGCACCATAAGTTAACTTGAGTAATATATATAAAGCATTTGGAATGATAGCTAAAAATGACATATGCATACAAAGAAATCGAGTGTCTATAATGAGAGAAAATACATGTGCATCAAAGAAACTCTCTCTTTCCTTTTTTGAATTTGTTTGTAAATTGATATTTCACATGATTTTGGATTTTGTGTTATAAGGTTTTTGTTTTAATGTGAGTAAAAGATTCATTTTATAAAAATTTATGTTTGTCATTCAATGGCTTGTGTAATATTTATTGACACAAAACACATTAGAGTTTTAAGCTATTGTTTGAACAATAAAAAGTATATGTTAAATTTATATGCATGAAAAAAAAAATGCCCTTTTGAAATCATGCATGCTAGAAAAAATCTAATTTAAAAAAAAATCCTAAATTTTGGATCTAAAAAAAAAAAGTTTTTTATATTTAAAAAAATCTCTCAAAAAGAAAAATTAAAAATGTAATTTTATAGTTATACCCTTTTGAATTAAATAATTTAAAATTGAATATCCAAAAAAATGTGATTGGTTGATGTTGGTATTCTCGCGGGTTGGTTTCTGTTACAATTCCTTTGGTTCTTAAAAAAGAAACTTACCCCATATACATATACATTACTACATATACATAAAATTTACATATACAATATACCAATATCTACATATCTACAATAATATACATATACATATACATATACATATACATATACATATACATATAAATATACATATACATATACATATATATATATATATATATATATATATATATATATATATATATATATATATTACTGTTTTATAAGTTATATAAAAGTTTAAGGGTTATTTGTTTTTTTTTTAGTTATAATAAAATTTGTAAATTTATACTTAACTTTATATAATTTATTTAAAATTAAACCACTAAAATTTATTAATTACCTTCTTTTTTTTTAAGTTTTTGTTTTTATAAATTTAACACATATATTTTTGTGTTTTTTTTTTCTCTATCAGATTTCTCCACCAAAATAATGCCAATTTTAAAAGTATTTAAGCTTTTTAATTAAACATATATTCAAAAATAATAAAAAATCATAGTGGAGCATACCTAATAAGGAAACATTTTTTTTTGAAATACGAAAGTACTTATTTTTCGTTTTTCTTTACTAGGTAAAAGATGTGTTACTTATTTCTTATTGATCACAATTGCTTATAACTTTTGTTCTTGCATCTATTACAGTTGCTTTATAAGATGCAATCTTTCTAAGAACTCAAGAACTTCATACATATTGGAGGCTTTATTTTCGCCAAAGAAAGAACAGCAGCCGGAAGAATCCACAAACCTTCACCACAAATCAAGCCCGAAGCCACCGATGTAGACATCAACCCAGCCTTTTTAGCATTAAGCTTCTCCCACGCCAACAACACCAGACTTCCAACACACATATCAATAGCGAAATAACCACCAATAAGAAATGGCACCGCCATGCATATAGGCAGCGGCATCCACTTTGCTATCTTCTTTGGCAACAAATCCTTCACAATGTTGATGACCACCGCAAAAGCAAAGAACCCGTAGCAAAGCTGTAAACAATGCTTTGGCAAAGCTGAAAACCCCTCAACTCCAATAATCGCCATGTTTCTAAAAACTATAGCAAAGGGTGCTTTATATTCGCCTTTGGGGTTACCTATATCAAATGCTTTTGAGAATAAAGTTAAAGTTAGAGGTGACACAACACAGCCTATGACAGTTCCAATGGCTTGGCTTATAAGCATTGTTCTAGGGGAAGTTAGTGTGAGATGACCCGTTTTTAGATCATGCATCAATGTACTGGAAACATAGAGAACCGATTTCACAACCCCACAACCAACAAGTCCAGCTATCACTCCTTGTTGTTTTCCAGCTACTGCTGCCATTATAAAAAGGGCGATTTTGCCATAATTGAAGGCCATGTCCCAGTCGGTTAAACCAGTTCCATAAGCGTTGCAGAAGGCTAATGATGGAGCTATAATGTAGGCTACAATGATATAGTACCATTTAACTTCCGGAAATATCAAGGGTATAGCAAAGGCATTGACAATGGCAAATAAGGTGTATCCAACAATTCCAAACCACATAGGTATCCGTTCTTTAATGAAAATTTCGTTTTGTAGCCGTTCCTCTTCTGTAACTTCATTTTTGCTATCTACAGCTGCACAAAGAAAATAAGGTTATGTAAATAAGCTTTAACCGTGATCATTGAAATGAAGTAGCATTAGAACTAACTTTTTGAATTGGGTTATCTAAATAAAAAATGTAACCAAGTTTGGTCCAGTTTCTACTTCGAGTAACCATCTGTATTTTCACCGATAAAAAGTTAAAAACCCTAACTTTTACGAAAATTAAATCTTAAATAACCGGTTCAGGTAATAAAAAGTCAGCATTTGTCGTATCATCATCCATGTTATTTTATCTGTTTAGGTATATACAGTTTACCCTCAATTGAAATTTTTGCAAAGTTAAGGGATTTTATTGTTAAAACAAAGATGGTGACATAAATATTGGACCAAAATTGGTTACTTTTTATGAAATTAACCATTATGAATTACCTAAATTAATGTTTTCCTTCTTCAATTTTCCATAGATACTTGCATATGTGAAATATAATATCTTGATGAAGTTGTAAAGTCCATCGCCTAGGAGTAAAGCGATCGAGATAAAGACCTGCAGACCAAAAACTTAGTAAGGAAACTAAGACCGTAACATAGATGGATGAGATGAGTGATATTAAGCAACACCTTGTAACCATTAAGACTTTCCATACTTCTTTCTGATACATTGATCGGAAACCATTCTCCTTTCTGCCTTTCAATAAGTGGCCACATTATACCCCATGAAACAACAGCTCCGAAAAGTAACGAAAAGCTCACAATGTGAGGGCAGATCATACCAGTTCCCACATAAGTCAAGCTAAAATCAAAGTAAAATCTACACCAAACAGAAAACTCATCATTTATATTCAAGAACTATATACCTTTGAGAAAGAACAGAAGGTGTTCATTTACTAGAAAATGGGTCGATTTGGGTTCTGTTTAATGTCGAACAGCTAAGATAAAAATTTGGCTATAATGGCACGGTCAAACTGGTTAAAAGTTTCCACATTCTTTTTTTTTTCAATAGAAGCAACCTTCTAATCTAGTGTACTACAAAGATTTAGATTATTATTACAATCAAATTTCTTATACAAATAATTAACAGATTATAACTATTCTAAAACGAATTTAATAACTGAAAAGGAAGTGTTTACTGGTCAACTGATCCAATGCAACCATTATGAAATAATGACAATTTGACACGTAGAACCAGCTTTGATCTGTTAGCAAACCCACACATCATTCCAACTTACGATTTTTTCCAAGCTTCTAACCCAAAAGTAGGGAATTGGGCAAATCCGCATTCTCCCTTTCCTGTGAAGAACCACTGAAAGATAGCCCACAAGAAACTGACTGAAAAGAACTTGGAAAACCCCTTGACTTGCTTCCTATGATTAACAAAATACACTTGTCAAGGATGTTGATCATAAAACATTGCGAAAAGTTTTATATTTATGCTATAGACGTACTTAGCCATCTCGTCTCCTTGACTATGAAATCCATTGATAAGAACAGCTGTGGCCGTGCCACTTGGGAATATCAACTTATAGTCAACAATCAATATCTGTGAAATAGAATTTTAAACATGTCAGTAGTTTGAGCTATAGAGGTCGGCTGGTCATTGGGTAACCGGTCCAAATGGGTTCCAGTGGACGGATCAGATTTAGTATGCGTTGAAGCGGGTTGACTCGCAGATGCTAATTCACCATTTTGATTTTATATAATAAACGAGTTAGTTATACCTAAAGAAACAATGCTATTACGATAATAATCCAAACCTTGAACATAAACAATTTAATAGGTTAAAATGCTAAAAACACACGACTGTCAATGTGTTTGATTCATTCCTGATTTAGCTAAACCTCAATTAACCTTTCTAATATAAAACACAATTACCAACATCTCTTAATTAAAAATAATAATGTATATAGGCTGAATAGTCAAACAGTGCATGCACCTTCCGGAGCGGAATCAGTACGAAAAGCCCCGCAAAACAGATTAAAAAAGTGTAGCCCGTCATCCAACCAATATGAAGTTCTTTATAAGTCCCTGGAGAGTTTGCTCCTCCTGCTAGCTCATACGTTTTCTTGTTCAAAGCGAATAAGTAAGACCCAAATCCACCTAATTGTTAAGAAAAATGAAACATAGAGAATTACTATAACTTTACCACTATGGTGCTCAGGACCGTGATATAAGAAAGCAATATGTACATAAAAATAATAAGATTTGAAAAAACTGAAACCTCCGATGGCGATGCTGTAACAAGCAACTGAGCATGTCTGAATCATTGTGTTCTCGTGCCTGGTAAACGGAACAGTTGCAATTCCAGACTTCTGAAGAATCTTTGTCCATGTTTTCATGTACACAAAAGCAAGAAGTGCAGCTGAGACATTAAGATTAGGAAGAATTCCTATTGTAAGATTCAGTTTCATCGCTATAACAGTATAAACACTCCCTAAAACAATACTTGCAATAACTCCTCGAACAGTAATCTGCTGTGTCCATGGTTGCAGTCTCTTTGAAACTTCAGCATGATCATAATCATCGTCTTTCTTCTCGTGTTCAATCTCCTCCCTGTCTCTTTCAATCTCTCCAGTCTGCATCATTTCTGTGTGTCTGATGTGTTTAGACACCAAAACAAATGCTTCCAAATACCACTCAAATCATGTGAATCATATAATGCAGTAATATATCAGCTTGCAGTTCCTTGTTTCTTGAATGGAGTAAAGTATGAATGATGTAAAAATGTAAAGTCAACTGATAAATACCGTTAGTACCCTTCTGGTTTGTATTGATATATGTGTGCGAGTGGGGAGAGAGGAAAAGGTGACCAATCAGCTATGCTGCATATGAATTATGTCCACGCTTTGATCAAACACTAACACTAAATAATTGGTCAGATGTCATGCTTGTACTATAATACTCACTAATCCACCAGCTTCGAGTACAATCATTGACTTGTTTATGATTAAAAGTTTTTTAACTCCTAGAATAAATTAACAATCATTCATATGATCCCAAATTTTCAATCATAGTTGCATGGGCAATTAATGTCGTAACTTGATTGGCTATAAGGGTCAATGAGATTCCTTGTACTGGACGAGGAATCACATGATAGCATATTTTCAATAGTAGGAGTAAATAAGATTAAACTTTGCACAAATATACAAGTTAGAAGAACTGAGACGAAGTTAATGAATAGAAAAATGAAAGCGAATTGTGTAAACAAATGTGCTCTATTATTCATGATAACCGTTGTATATACACATTTTATCAACCTAGAATATGGCTCTGGTACAAGTTATGCTTCAATCTGTTTTAGTAGCTGAAACGGGCGTTTCAATAGGAAATGGACTCAAAATTCCAACTTTTATGCAGAAATCCAAACCAACTGCAGCAAACAGAAAGATTAGTAGGCTCTCTGATACATAAACTGCACCACTGAATGCATGCGACAATATGCTACCAACTTCTAACTTCAAAGGTGGTCCTTCGCCTAGTGTAGCTAGGCCTGCATTACAAATTCAAACAAAAATATGTTAATGGTGCCATTCTATCACCATACGCACAGACTCACGCAATAATACTGTAGTATTTACTCAATGAAATTAAGGGACCTATAAGAATCTGTACCAGAGGTGGGAATGGGACATCTTATGGTATAGGTTTGGTCAGGTTGGGTTGGCCCTGAAACGTTATTTTTACATTTTAACTGATTGATAATTAGTGTGACTTTTAATGACTTCAAGTTTCAATCATTCCCCTTGTTTAGCTAGATTTTTCATTTGACTACTCCGCTTGAGATATAGTATATAAGACAACCCAAAATCGACCCATTCTGCCAACTCTGTATTATGGTAAATGTGAGCGCATTTATCTCTTTAATCGAAAATTTTGGTAAGATACCTTTAACAAAGCCAAAAGCTGCAGAAGTTCCTGTCTTGAGCTGAAAATTGTCAACGTCACGGCGTACAGCATAGCGGAAGGTCACACCAAATAACGCACAGCTGATGAGAGTGATCGCTGAAGGAAGTATTAACTGGGACGTGTCGGTCACCTGAGCTAGTGAAATAGGTAAGGCTGCTAAGGTGCCAACTATTGCAGAGACAGAAGCAGCTTTTACAGATTCAAGTCTCTCTTTGTTTTTGTACAATGCTTCTCTTTCTGTCTCTGTCATCATGGAATCTTTATCATCAACTTCAACTTCAAGAGAACGCTCAGCTTCTTCAACCAGTGCTCTTGCTTCTGATATTTCCTTTTGGCATTCCTCAATCTTCAATATATGAAATATATATCTCCATCAGTCGTGTTATAGAAGGAATATGTTATTAGATTGAATTAAACACTCTGCATAATCTTTTAATTACTTATATAAACAAACATAGAAGTTTTGATTAATCATTCAAGAAGTAAAGACATCCCACTTAAAAAATTCCAGCTTTCATCTCTTTTCAAGATGCAGCATAAGATATACCCGTTAAACTTTCCTACAGACATTTCACTTTGTGGTCAAATTAGTCACTTCTAGGATCATGATCAGCATGTATTGATTGTTCAAATGGTTTTATTATTCAGATTAGAAGCAACATGTGGATGCTACATTCATTGATACCTTTGATAAATAAAGTCAAAACTATTAATAAATTTAGAATTCAAGTAGTATTGTACATCTCACTACTAAATTTCAATTGCCACTTACGATTCTCCCTAAAAATAGCCAAGGGGGTCTTTTGCATTGCGCATTTTCAATTACTGTGTTTTCAAGTGATGAAGTCGCAAAGACGCAGTATCTAGTGTTTGGGTATTATGAGACTGATTGCGACTATCAGATCATTTAGGAGTCAGCTAAACAATTTTGGGTAGAGTAAATGGCTCGAAAATGCAATCAAGTATCACCTTTTTACCAGCTAATGCAGCCATGTATCAACTTGATACTAATATATCAAAAGAAAACACAATTTGAAACTTGTTCCAACTTTTTAGAGGCCGAGTTTCACTTTTTTACATAAACTAGTATCAATTTGGAACATGGTTGCATTATTGATATTGACCCACTTTTTCTGTAAAAAGGTAATATCTTGTAGCAGTTTTGCTGCAACCAAACTACGTTTGATTGTTTTAATCCTTAAAAAAACAGATTTTGTTAAACACATAATAACTCTCAAAACACAATACCAAACACCCCCTAAACGCACATCTTTTAACCGGGTAAACCGCCACCTCAGCGCCACATCATCCCTTCCTGTCTCACTCACTCATCAGTCACACCCGTAACCCTTAATCACCATTTACTTGAACCCAATATTTATATTTACCTAAATATAAAAAACACTCACAAACACGCACACACACCTCTCACGCAGTCACGCTAGCTAGTCATGCTCGTTGTCGTTCAACCACAATCCTCAACGAACCATTGCAAAAGTCCCAAGTCTCACACGTGAGGGGTGACCCTGTAACGCGCCTCACGTGTGAGGGTCATGCACCTCTCGTACAACCACAGTGACCAGCCTAATAGCAGCGTAGTTTCCCAAATGTACGGTTATGACATATGAACAACAAAAAGTACCAATATACCTAACTAACTTAAGTACTTTCAATTTTGTCTTGAAATCATACTCTTTACCCCTAATGTATGATTTAAGAAAGAAAAAGTTGGATACCTAAGATTGGCCTAGAGTATACTACTTTTTTGTGCGATTTGCCTTTTTCGCAATATCAAACATTATAAGATCCCAACAACAATAAAACACATGAAACAAAAAACAAACCTCAGCAGCTCTAATTTCAAGCTGATTAACATACTCTTTAATCCTTTGATTCTCAATTTCTTGCTGTTCAATTTTAGCAAGTTCAAGTTTAGCAATTTCAACTCTTTGTGCAGCTTTATCTAACCCATCTAACAAAACCCTGTTCTCTTCTTTTTTTAAAAGCTCATCTACACGGTTGTCCACTATACCTGATAACAAATTCTTTAACCCACCATTAGTGTTGTTGTTAGTGGTGTCATTGTTGGTGCATTTGATTGTGAATGAGTTGGGCCTTAATGGTAATGATTTAAGAAAATGGGTGTTTGTGGGGTGAAATGAAGGTTTTGGAGGGTAAATGAATGTGGTTGTCATGGTTGTTTAAGGATTGTGTTGGATTTTTTGAGGTTCAAGATGTTGTATGTGCAATAAGAAATTGGAGTGAATTTGTACACATATAGTCCTCGGGATATTCTTTAATATTTTCGGTGCGTGCGGAGCTTTTAAGAGCGGTTAGCGTTTAGTATAGTGTTTTTGAAATAAAGCTTGTCTGGCAACAAGTGATTAGATCAGACATATCGCTAATTTTTTTAACGCTACTATAACAAGCTTTAAAATTCTAACGCAAC
>BQNB010074296.1:0-21189 GCA_026074375.1 Tanacetum coccineum | reverse complement strand
TGACATAAACATTAATGGAGTTGGTGTTGGTAGGTGTGTGAGCTTGTTTATTTGGAAATGTAAGTTACGTTACATAATTGAATGGAATATCTAATACATTGATATAAAAAAATATATCAGTGAAAATGATTGTATTAAATACAATAGGTGGAATATTACTTTAAAATAATATTGTGGAAAATTGTGGGTTGTTATATGTCAGGTAATGAATATTATTGCTTTTTTAAATTGTTTTTCCGGATACTTTCAGATCCCTTTAGCACCAGAGGACCAAGAAAAGACAACTTTCACTTGCCCATATAGGACATTTGCATATAGGAGAATGCCATTTGGATTATGTAATGCTTTAGCTACATTCCAAAGATGCATGATGGCTATTTTTCATGATATGTACAAGGATTTCATGGATGATTTGTCTATTTTTGATAATTCGTTCAATTCATGTCTTATTAATTTATCAAAAATGTTAGCTAGATGTAAGGATACAAACTTGGTTTTGAATTGGGAGAAATGTCATTTCATGGTTAAGGAAGGGATAGTTCTGGGACATAAGATATCTAGTGCAGGAATTGAGGTTGATAAGGCAAAGTTTGATGTAATTGCCAAATTACCTTATCCAAAAAATGTTAAGGGAATTAGAAGTTTTTTAGGGCATGCTGGATTTTATCAAAGATTCATTAAAGATTTTTCTAAAATTGCTTGGCCGATGACTCAGTTGTTAATCAAGGATACTAAGTTTGTCTTTTCTGATGATTGCATTCAAGCATTTAATATCCTTAAGAAAAAACTAACCACAACACGAGTAATTATTGCCTCAAATTGGAATCTAGAATTTATATTAATGTGTGATGCTACTGATTATGTTGTAGGAGCAGTGTTTGGACAAAGAATTGATAAGAAGTTTTGACCAATTTATTATGCTAGTAAAACCATAAATGCCGCTCAGGAACATTATACTACCATAGAGAAAGAACTTTTTGCTGTAGTATATAATTTTGATAAATTTTGATCTTATTTAGTCATGTCCAAAACTATTGTTTACACTGATCATTCGGCTTTAAAGTATTTGTTTAGCATTCAATATGCAAAGCCAAGGCTCATTAGATGGGTCATACTACTCCAAGAATTCACCATTGAAATTAAGGACAAAAAGGGGACCGAAAACCTAACAGCTAACCATTTGTCAAGATTAGAAAATCCAGAATTGGAGGAGTTAGACAAGGAAGCAATAAGAGATTTATTCCCTGGCGAACACCTTATGAAAATCCATGTTAAGGAACACCTTGTGTCAATCCATGGTAAGGAACCTGAGAAAGATCAATGGTATGCGGATTATGCCAATTTTCTAGTATCTAAAGTCATTCCCAGAGATTTGACATATCATTTAAGGAAGAAGTTCTTATCGGATCTAAAGCACTACTTTTGGGATGAGCCTTACCTTTTCAAATCATGCCCAGACAGAATTATAAGGAGATGTGTTATTGGTAAAGAGTTACAAGAAATTTTGGAACATTGTCATAAAGGGGCGGCTGGAGGACCTTACGGCGCTGACATTACCGCAAGAAAAATTGTTGAATCAAGATTCTACTGGAAAACTATCTTTAAGGATGCCGCAAAACATGTTCGGGAGTGCCATGCGTGCCAAAGAGCTGGAAACATCTCTTCTCGCAACCAAATGCCCATGACCAACATTGTTGTGTACGAAGTATTCGATATTTGAGGTATTGATTTCATGAGACCTTTTTCATCTTTGCGAAACAATAAATACATCATGGTAGCAGTAGATTATGTGTCCAAATGGGTGGAAGCTATAAAACTACCAACTAACGACGCCCGGGTAGTGGTTAAATTCCTTTGGAGCTTGTTTTCAAGATTCAGAGTACCAAAAACACTGATCAGTGATAGAAGGACACATATCTGCAATTCTCTGCTCGAGAAAATACTAAAGAAGTACGGAGTATCCTACAGACTTTCTACTGCCTATCACCCGTAGACAAGTGGTCAAACTGAAAATACTAATCGAGCGATAAAACGCATATTCGAAAGAACAATAAACGGAAACAGAAAGGAATGGGCAGATAAGCTTGATGATGCTCTTTGGCCATTCAGAACCGCTTATAATTCACCCATCAGGAGTACACCATTTAGGATAGTGTATGAAAAGGCCTGCCATCTTCCAATTTAAATAGAGCATAAAGCATATTGGGCTTTGAAGAATGCAAACCTCAATTTAGATGTTGCAGGAATAAATAGGTTCTTGCAATTAAAAAAGTTAGCAGAAATGAGAAACGAGGCTTATGATCATTCCCACGCATACAAGGAAAGGACAAAACAGTGGCACGATGCTAGGATACTTGATAAGAAATTTCCGAAAGGGGAGGAGGTTCTAGTTTTCAACTTAAGATTGAAACTCTTCCGAGGGAAGCTAAAAACAAGATGGTATGGACCTTATACTATTAGCATAGTGTTTCCATATGGAAAAGTAGAGGTGTGCGGTTAAGATGGAATTTGCTTCAAGGTTAGGACATAAGTTTAAGAAGTATTATGGCGGGGGTACAAAAACCATGAGGGAAACTCTTTACTTTACAACAACGTGGACCCAGTTTGAGTCTAACTTAAAGACTTGTTAATAAACAAAAGTGCTTGTCGAGAAACAACCCGTCTTGTATCCTTTCCTTTTATTTCATTACATTTATGCACTTAGTTGTTTTTTTACTTCTCACTTTGTTTGCAGGTTCCTACAGTAATAAGTTCGAAGTTCGAGATCACATTGGCATGTAGTTATGTGGAAATTAGTAACTGTAGACTACAACTACGACGTAGTTGGATACACAGACTATGCTGTAGTTAGGCTTAAAATCTAAAATTTTCATTTTTAACACATAACTACGGTGTAGTCCACTCTTTGACTACGCCCTAGTTGATATAGTATTTTTAAGCTTTTTCATTTCCACTTAACTACGGCATAGTTCCATACTTGGACAACGCTATAATTCACTTCTACAACAAAGATTATTTTTCAAAATAATTGAAATTTCACAAAACCGTGTATAATCAGTAAATGAACTTTATGGGTATGTTCTCTGGAAACCCTCATAAGACTAAACTCATCCACTCGGGGCACCGAGTGGTTTAAAAGGCTTGTTACATACGCTAAATGTAACCATGATTCTTACGAAAGCGTGCTAGGTTTTAATTCCGTTTGTTTTTAGGTTGTTAGATGGTTTGGTAAGTGATTTCAGGGACAGGAGGTTACTCAAAGTTTACAAGTCAGAAGTCCATCTCATGACATGAGGTTCTAAGCATACAGAGCAATACTCAAGGGAGTTTTTCCGTTCTAATGCTACTCTTGTCTTTTATTTTCATTCATTTAAATGTACAATAGGGACATTATAAAAACCAAGTAGAGGTGGGAGTAGAATTATCACTTGACCTATATTTGCCCTCGTTTTTCTAGTTTATTTTGAAAAAATTTGCCATTTTTGAAAAAAAAATTGACACATTTTTCTTTACTGAAACTAGCATAGATCTTTGTCGAGCATAATTTACACTTTATTTCATTGGTGAGGTTTGCCTGATATTTCCATTTTCATATGTTATTACATAATCCACCAAATATGAGTGTGTCGGTAGTATTGTAGACTTTAGAACTTAGCCTGTATATCATTACGAGACCTAATTAAGTGATAGGAATAAATGGTTCAAGAAGGAAACATTATATGATTTACACCAAAAATTAGCCCATATGTGTATTAGTGTGTGCGTTGATCAACTTGTTACACCGGCTTGTCGACCTGTCATGTTAAAACCAACTATTGCACTTACTTTTAGTGCAAGATACCCCTAGAACAACTTGTTGAGCCATTCTTTGTTTTAAGTTGAATTTTGTATGTTCCGTTACACCATTTCACCTTAGCCTACTATGTAGTCTATTAATTCATCGTTAAGGAGTTGTTGGCTGCTTGAAGTCTATGGTTCGTGTTGATGGGTTTGGGAATTTTGCTTTCGTAGAAGACCTATCATTTTAATCATTGAAGACCCCTCGTTATCACTGTTACTTTTGATACTGCTTATCTCAAGTGGGGGGATGATTATCATTATTACATGCTACAGAAGTTTCTATCATGTATTATTAAACAAATGTAGTAGTTGAAGTATATCATTTTACACTTTTGTTACATTGTCTTATTAACTAAGTGTTGGTTATCTTAATTAAAACCAACTTATTTCGTCTGATGACTTGTTGAAGACTTTAAGTTTGTACGTCTATAAACCAACTAATTCGTTGAAGGTAGGGATAGTATGCTCCTGCTTCATCAATTGGCAAAATTTCACATCTATACCTCCGACACTAGCACTTTATTATTGAAGATCCGATTTTCGAACCTTGAAGTTCGAGCTAATGGAAGGATGGTGGCCAGTGATGACGAAACTATGAATATTAGACTACTTGTTTTGTGTTTATTTTATCTAACACTAATTAAATGTGTATCAAATGTCTTATCCTGTCCTTTGAAGATTTTAGCCTTTAGCTTGCTCGAGTTAAGGAATTGAGCAATCACATATGTCTCGTTCATGGATTTGGACGAGCATGTGTGGTTTTGTCGCTTTTTCTGGAGCATTGGTATCGGTTAGGATTATTTGCCTATTTAAACCTGTATGTGTCACCCATGTTGCCTTTTAAGAGCTGTTTAGACTTTAACTCTAGTTGGTGTAGTTTTGTGTACCTTCCAAACCTATGATAGAATACATGCTATAACCGTGCTATTAAGTGATCACCCCAAAATGAAACACTTAGACTAGTGAGAGTTGAGTGACTTTGATCCCCTTTTCATGAGGTGTTCAGCTTTGGTATTTTCTAGCATAGTAATTTGTAAATTCATATCTCCCGAGAAAATTTGGGGTATATCTTTTTAGAAATTATTCTAATGGGTCTACTTGTGATCAAGCAGAAGTCAAGTGAGGGGATATTTGATAACATCAAATACTCTATACCTTTTTCTATCAAAATCCCTTATTAAATGTTCATAATTGTTTTATTTTCGGTTAAAATGTGTACTTAATCACTTTATGTTTCATGTACAAGAAATTATGAGCATTGGAACGGAATGACATGGGAATTGGATCGATGAGTGTACAAAATGCACTAAGTATGTACTCCAGAAGAAAACTAATGTAACACCCCCAAAATACGATACGCAGCGGAATACAACATTTGGGGTGCTACTTCATTATACATGCACACGAGTCCTAGAAAACGTTCAAATGATACGTTTATATAATAAAATTTATTTTATTTATATGAGGAAAATCAGAGTTACATAGGTCCCAAATACTTTAGAAAATTCTTTTCTTATAAATCGCAGCACGACTTTCTTACAAATCCCATTTTTATAAAATGTACAAATTTTCACCGAGACACAATCCCTGATATCCGCGTTTTGTCCCATCCAAGCTATCAACAGCTCCTATACCTGAGATACATGCTTAAAAACGTCAACAAAACGTTGAGTGAATTTATAGAGTTTACAAATAACAGTCAGAACGCAATATTTGGTTCCACAAAACAATTATAACGTTGCTTGCAAGGCAAGTTATATTATGATTTCCACTAACATGAGCCCGTGTACCGAACCTTAACACATATATCATTTAGGATAAAATACTGACCGAGAAGTATGCCACTACCCTTAGTCTCAATACAAAATGTTCGTTACAGTGTGTTCACCATCGGATTCAGACCCTGGACGGGGTTGTCAAACCCAATAGATCTATTTAATGCATTCAGCGGTTACCTCCTTGGTAATTAATGTTCACATAGTAAAAGGCATATACTCATAGCAATGAAATCATATCACATATCAAAACAACATCGCGTTCAATTTTCAAAACAACATGTATCCCCCTCGCGGGTTATAAAACATTTAAAACAGTTTAAATTCGAGGCTATGAACTCACCTTGATCGAAGCCTAAAATCAAAATAACCGAAACAATCTCAAGACGTCGCAACAACGAACACAACTGCGACCTACAATTTATGTCGCTTGATTACTATACAATAAGATACGATCGAATAGTGCGTACATCGCAACTATTAAAACTATATAGATATACATACACATGTGATGAGAAATCCACTTGCGCGTCCTAGAACCTAAACCCCACATAATTGAGTTACGATCACTCTTTTTCTCACACGTTACAATACTTTATCGGAGACTTTCTATTTTTGGAAAGTTACTATTTTCGGAAAGTTACCATTTTTAGTAAGTCCCTTCATTTAAAT
This sequence comes from Tanacetum coccineum, assembly GCA_026074375.1. Classification (NCBI taxonomy): domain Eukaryota; kingdom Viridiplantae; phylum Streptophyta; class Magnoliopsida; order Asterales; family Asteraceae; genus Tanacetum; species Tanacetum coccineum. Next base: position 14,902 of record BQNB010074296.1, on the reverse strand, counting down.
ATATTTATGGTAATATTTATTTATTTCGTCATACATTCGACACCCAATTTGGTCAATAATTACTCGTATCGGAATTATTACCGAATATTACAAAAGTTACTATTGTCAGACTTTTCATTTTTAGAGCCGGCCAATGATCGTAAAATACCCGTTGTTATTAAAATATCCGTTGATATTATTTTATTAACCAAGTTAACCTTTACGACATATTAATGTCGATTAAAATCTTCGTTTGACTTTTATGTTGACTTTTTATACATGTACTATATTTATTTTCTACACCGCAACTAGTTAAGTTTATTCGTTAAAAATAATTAACTCCATAAATCTATTGTCATAATACAATAGTGATTATTATAAAAACTCGCAAATTTCATATTAACCTATTTTACATAATAAAGTCAATGTTTGACTTTTATAAATATATACAAACTATTACTTAGATCTGACCCGTTCAAAATGACCTGTTACATCACATTTTTACAACTCGGACTCTAAAGAGATTTTATGCAAATCGACGTTCCGGACAACTTTTTAGTTTTAGCCGAGACCTGAATCTCAACATAAAATGACCAAAATGCCCTTACAAGATTCTGCTAGAACTTATTACATTTTTAATAAAGTGCAGAAATTTGACTTTCAGTTTTGACCCGTTATCATGCGATTTTAAAACTAACAAACCTCGCGCCAAAGTAAAACGACATTCCGAACGACTTTCGTGTTTCGCCGGAAAGCAAAAATGGACTCGAAAGTGCTCAAATCGGATTATTAAATTTCTGTCAGCTTTTAATATATTACAAGTGACTTTATTTTCTAGCTTAAAGTGTATATCTCGATTTCGCTCTAGATTCTTCGTTATTAGAAATTAGAAGCTCCATTTTATATCAAAACGATCATAAAGATAAACTCTATCATATTTCTCAAACAAAAATCATATTTTACAAAATCTCGTGCCTCGTTTTCCATGTCAAAGTTTCTGTCCAGATTTATATGTTACAAAACATGCCAAAAATCCATTTTGACCAAAAATTCATTCACGGCCTATCTAAACTAATCTATCAATGATATTCGCATCGCTCAATCATCCCAAATCACAATCTAATTAATCGACGCAAGTTCGTTCGAATTTCATCACATGCAACTATCAAAAACAATAAATCACAAGAACAAATAAAATACAAGTATTTAGAGATACTCACAATGCTATATAAGCTAAGTCGGACTCGATTGAAATCGTCTTGCTCCTTCCCTTGACCTTAGCCGTGCCCCAGACACAACCGAAACCAAAACTGAAACTTTTTCATTTAAACCAAGTTTGCTACAATGTTTTATTTATCATAAAAACCATTACTTCTAACGCATTTCGACCAAACTCGGCCCGAACTCAAACCATAAAAATACCCATTGCATGTCGTATATTTTTAGTGGGATGTGTAGGTCTCAATGAGAGGATTAAGAAAATGTATTTAGATCGTATTGCACGTCGGAAAATTGACGGATTTGGGTGTTGGGAATGGGTGGCCGGTCGTGGAGGAGGAAAGGAGGACAAGGAAAAACCATAAAATGCAAAAATAAAATAATCACGCTCTCGGAGCGACAATATAATTTTTTCTAACTTTCTCAAACAGTAAAAACGAATAGAAAAATAGAAACTCAATCACGGCTTGTAATTTCCCAATAAATGAAAATTTTCACCAAACCTTATATAGCATAAACGACTAAAAATCAATTACGTAGGAAAATAATTATCATAGCTCAGGATAAACGTTGACTCACAAATCGACTAAAAATAAAATTTCTCACTTCCGTTTGAAATAAAATACGAAAATAATTATCCATGCCAAATAAAATATCAAATGTCGACATTCAATCATACGAACTCGTAAAATAATAATTATGACGTCGAATCCGTGTACGCGTCGTAAAACTCGGGTTGTTACATTCCACCCACCTTAAAGGGAGCGCCGTCCCGGTGCTCGGTTCCACTTATTCATCTTAACTTCACTTGCGATGAGACGGTTTCCTCATCATCGAACGGACTCACATGTTCGCACGCAAAAATCACGCGATATAATACTTGCCTTGACTATTCCGGATGGAAAGTCAACAAAAGAAATTGTAATTTATACCAACGAGATCAAAAATATAATTACAATTGCTCTTATCATAAGAGGAAAAATACGCCACCGAATTATCCGATAAAATTTATCACGCCGTTCCAAAAAGGAAGGCTTTTTAGACGAAATATCAACCCAACTCAAATTGGTGATCTTACCAACAAAACCAAGCGCACACCGCTACACAAACTAAAACATACTTCGCTAATCAAAACCAAAACATACTTCAACAATAAAAACAAAAATATACGTCATAATCCAAGACCAAAACATACATCATTATCCAAGACCAAAACATACGTCGCCCTCCCAGTCTCATTAAAAAATGCACCACCGGTTGCGAAAATATTCTGGAGTACATATGACCCCATCAACGCATTATAGCACTAACACATAAAATCATATAAGCACATAATCGCATACTCATCATTTTACGACGACTTTACATTTCGGCCTAGCTTTACTTAGGCACTTTGTCACACTTGCTCATTATCACACTTAGCAACAATCATGCTCGATTACTATAAAGCCTTAGCAAAATAACCGTGCTTGCTTATAATGAAGCCTCAGCAAAACCACTATTCTTGCTCACATGGGTTCGTACCCAACCAGTTAAATTTTTCATTATACCAAGCTCGCCAGATGGACAAGATTCTTGGTAATGATCTCGACTTTAATCACGGCTAGGTCTTAGCTAACCATAGTCATGCTTGTGGGTTAACAAGCCAAAATCAACATTAGACTATCAGGTTTGTGATGTGTCATTGTGTGGTGTATATTTTATTGATTCAAGTTTTAAATTTATATTTTACCGACTAAACCAAAAACAACACTTTAACGGGCAGTGTACCCGATTGGTAGTAGTTTCGTGGTAAGTAGGGTGTCGAACACTTGAGGCGAGGTTAAATTTATCAATTTAATTAATATCTTGGTTAGCTAATCTATGTTAATTCTATTCTATTCTATTCTAAACCTATGTCAGTCTTTTAGTCCTAATTTTAACAGGAAAAAAGGGGGTTTTCTGCATAACGAGGATGGCCACGGTTTGGTTGGGGACTCAATAAATTCAAATGCACTTTAACCCTACGCGAGCTAAACTACACAAATGATAAAAGAGCGGTCGAGCCCAATATAAGATAAAATTTATTAACCAATATTTAATCCGATTAGAAAGTTGGTTTGTTTATTTAATGTGCAATGATTTCTTCTCTCGAGGCGGCATTCTTTCTAAAACTTAGGATTTTCATATCTAAGACTAAGACATATTACTTTTGTACAACTTAAAGTCTACTCATTAGCATCCTTATTTGCTGATCTATTAACTATCTTAGGGATTTAATGCAAGTGTGATCTTTTTAAACCCTATCACATAGGAGACTTAACCCACGTACCGCTTAAATGTAATTTAATACATAGTAAGTCCACTTGTCAACTTATCCAATGGACATCAGACCGTTACTTGTTGTATTCTCTAGGTCACCTGCTATTCACCACGATCAAATAAACCATTGGAACTATCTAATTTACTAGTTAAACAGGAAGCGATCCTAGATAAGATTAGAAGGACATATTTGTGCACTTGTTTTAGATGTATAAATTATATATGGAGAGCTATATCCTAGGACTCTAGATCTATTGGTTCGTATTAACTAGACTAGTGAATGATAGGTGCATAAAAAGTGCGTATAACAAGTATGAATTGATAAACATAAACAAGCCTTCAAGATAAAAGCAAGAAATCAAGTAAACAAATACCAAACATTCGATCTTCATAATAAGGCGCTAATACCTGTAGGTATTAGCCTTTAAACGTCATAATAAATACAAGAGCAATTATTTAGCCAAGGTAAACTAACCGAGTTAACGAATGATACCAAAAACTAAACGATTACTAAAGTATATGGAATTACACGATGTCTCTTATGGAATTGATAATGTTGATCAATCTCTTCTGCTCTTTTTCTCCTCCGAAAATTGACTTTTATGGTTTAGGTATGGAGAATATGATTTAGCACACTTAAAACTCATTTTTGAGTTTTCTATTTATAAGGTCTGGAAGTCGGTTTGATACGACGTATCCAAGGATTGGATACGGCGTATTGGTCTTCAGAATAGTAATCTTCAAAATATCTTCATTTAAGCTCCAGAATGCATGCCTTTTTCTAACTTTCACCAATTACTCCATAATTACTGCAATTCTTAAATATAAACGATTAAGTAACAATTCTTTGAAATAACTATACAAAATGGGTTAATAACATGGGATAAATAATGTTATAAAATAGACATTATTTGATGTCATCAGTTTGCTTATCTCTCAAACCAACCTTCATTTACATCGGGTAGATATACCCATTTACTCACGTCCTAAGCCACATCACGGGCAACACAAAAGAGACATAAGCGCTTACTACCATTCAAAAGCACATAGCACATAAAGCACATTTTTCACATAATTCGGCGGCGATAATCCCACTAGAAAACACATATTGTCGGGAGACAAATCAAAAATAATCAAGAAAACTATTGAGCATTCATGGGCTCGTTGCTCATTTGACGAAGATCGCAATTCCAACTCCAACGTTTCAACATGACGACTAGCACAATCGGCTCCGTCCTAACACACAGCATCAAATCTTGGACGACTCAACTAATCAAGTCGATAAAATTACGCTCATTCCTAGTTCAATACCGTTTGATTTAAGGCGTAGGCTACTTTGATTGTCTCTCCATGATGGGAACGGATGTCGCCATTTGGCTAGAGTCTCTAATACTTTCGCTCTTATATACACACACTAAGTCGTTACGTCAAGGAGTAAGGCCCACTACACCTAACCTTAAGTTAGGGGTCACTTAGTGTCTTATTCTAGTCCTCGATGATCCAGGTATATCCACAACTATACTACCACTATTTTCCATTTTGGGGAAAGAAGTATTATTCACCGCCATCGGTTGCTACATCAATGGAAACACACATTTGATGTAGGAGAAGTCTTCTCTATTCCTCACTTTCAACCTCGGAACTAACCACCTTGGCTTCCACCCACCTTGGAAACCTTACGACTCCAAGAAGATCCCTTCTCAGTGTCAATATCCTGTTCGCACCCTCAGTGACTTAATTTCACAATTGCTCACTAGCACACCATCCACACTTGGTCTCGACACATGTCTCCATAACAATCGCCATTCTACATTACCAAGAACTAGACTTCACTCCTTTCTAGACACACTCGTTTCGAACAATATCGTTGGTATTTTCCCTTCAGGACGACTCGGTCATAGCGACCCACATGAGACTCTCTCCATGCTGTCAATAGGAGTAAGGTTACTTGCACAAGAATCCATAGCAAGGGTAAAAACATTTTCTCCTTCTGAAAGCTTGACCTAAACATTTATCCCAATTATTTAGCATTCTAAGGGTGACGATTTACCCGACATAGCGTGGTTCTTCCTAAATTACACATAGTTGATCAAGTTATGCATAATTGAGGACCAAACGACGTCATATCCGTCCTCGTCAAAACGTTCCTTTTTTTATATGCTACACGCGTAAGTCATTTTCTTGGTAAAAAATAAAATTTTAAAATAAAAATAAAAATATGATTGTTTCAAAAGAAATAAAAGAAGATAGCATCATTCCATCCTCCATTCCTATTATTTATTTATTTATTTATATGTTTTTTTATAAGAAAATTTTGTTTGACACCACAGGGTCAGTTTATGACATTTGAAAACACATTTACTATTGTTTACAAGAAGAGGTTACACCAAAAATTTACAATACACTTTTTATATCACGACATTCATTAACCATACGCATGAATTCGTTATAACGATCTACAATTTTAAAAATCATCAATCTTTAAACATCATTTAATATAGTTTGGTCAACGGGTCTCGGTAAGTATTAAAAACAATACCCACTTATGAACTATGCAAACAAGTAACATACACGTGTGAAGGATTCACCAACTGGAGTCATTCCACCCTCGGGGACAAGTCAATCTAGTAACAAAATCACTCAAGGGTAATAACACCTACAATCATACAAAGCTCACAACCAAGAATGACCTCAGTCTTCCATAACCATAATAATAATAATAATGCTGAGGGTAGTACACCTACAACCAAAAATCCCACAAAAGTTACAATCTTTGATTCCAAGACAGGTACATCCGATCATAATGATTTCTAAGTATTTACTACCAGATCCTACATAAATATCCGAAAGGCTACGACGTTTACAAAAACAAAATACACCTGGCAGCATGACCTCACTAACTGGCACTAGAAGTTTAGTGAACTATACAAAATGGTCACAATCCAACCAAAAATCATAACAATGAGCAACAAGACTACTAAGGCCTCGGAGGTCTCCTCTCTAAATCGGCAAGGCGTCTATCCAACCCAAGAATGCATTGCATCAAAGTACCCTCGCGGTTGGTCATCTCAAAAACCAAAGTCTGACGCTGCTGAATCTGCATATCTCTATCCTGCCCAGCGACCTGAAGAGTCTGTATCTGCTGACTCAATCTGAAAATTATCTCATCTTACTGGGTAGTATCCTCCTGATCCTGCTCCATCCGGGTACTGACCTGCTCCAGTCTACCCACAGCCTGAACCATTTAAGATGCTAATGAGGTGTCATCTTATACACTTTTTTAGGGTCATTTAACCTCCTAAATCGTGCATTTATGCCCAAAATAGGTGCTTAATCGTTCTTTTTTAGGTATTCAGCATTTAGAAGGCATTTAGAGGAAATACACGTGACTTGGGCTCATTTAGAGAAGAAACAGACAAGACTACAGACCTACACCAACATCTTCAAGAATTTCTCCTAAGAAGCTAGAAACGGTGATGTGTGGTTGTGTGGTGTATAATTTATTGATTCAAGTTTTAAATTTATATTTTGCCGACTAAACCCAAAACAACACTTTAATGGGTAGTTTACCCGATCGGTAGTAGTTTCGTGGTAAGTAGGGTGTCGAACACTTGAAGCGAGGTTAAATCTATCAATTTAATTAATATCTTGGTTATCTAATCTATGTTAATTCTACTCTATTCTAAACCTATGTTAAACCTATGTCAGTCTAATATCCTAATTCTAACAGAAAGGAGGGTTTTCAGCCTAAGAGACTTGCACGGTTTGGTTGGTGTCTATAATCAATTTAAGGTACTTTAACCCACGCGAGCTAATTAACAAAGGATAAAAGAGCGGTCAAACCTTATATAAGAAAATTGTATTAACCATTATGTGGAAAACTAGAAGGGGGTTGAATAGTTTACCGCTTTTTAATTTAAGGTTTTAAAGTTTTTATAAAAATTCTAGATTCGACTTTGTGTGAATTCAACACTTGCACAATATGAACAATATACTTATCTAAACAATTAATAGGATAGTATGAGAAATTAATGTAAGACAAGAGATAAGAGTAAGAACAATCAAACCACAACGCGAGGATTTATAGTGGTTCGGTAACGAAGCACCTCTTCGCCCTACTCCACTCCTCGAGCACCTAACTCGAGAGTTTTCTTCACTATGTCAACAAGCTCCCTTATGGCGGAGAAAACCTTACACAACTTTTGCTTATCTTGATTTCCGACACTAAGCTAGATGTCGAGTTCTAATCTTAGCTAGAACCAATCTACCACAACTTCACAACTTCACTACACAACTTTGCTTCACGACTACACAACTTCTTCACACCTTAGTTATCTTCACACCACTACTTCACCAAGCCACTACTATAATCACACCTAACTAACACTACTAGGAAAGATCACCAAGATCCAACTATACTTACAACAATCACCAAGATCTAACTACTACACAACTTTACAAGATTTACAAATGATTTACAAGTTATGATATGGATGCAATAAGATTGCAACAACACACAAAGGTGTAATACTTCTTCACTTGATGATGGAAGTATTCTTCTCTTGCACTTGAGGAATTGAGCTTGGATCACTTGGAAACAAAGCTTTATGATTAGATGATCAAAGGATTTTAATGAGATGTGTGGGCTATTTTAGAACAGAAAGAATGAGTGCAAAAGGTGAGAAAATAGTGGGGAAAAGTCTAGTATTTATAGGACAAACTGGAGGAGCGTCTACCTATGGGCGGTCCCCTTAAATAGGTGGGCGGTCCCCTTAAAATTAAGGGGGCCGCCCGTGTATTTAAGGGGGCCGCCCTAGACTAGGCGCTCCCCAGTTTGTCTTTTGTGTAGGGAGAATTTTCTGGAACTTTTCTAGCCGTTTTAGGTCCGAAAATTTGAAATTCAAAATGTTTATTTTGAATAAAACATTTCTTTTAATTGTAGAAAATGTTTTGTAATGTTTATAAAAATGTTTACAACATTTTATAAAAGTGTGAGGTTGAATAAAAATTTCCTTTGATCATAAAATGCATTAAACATTTATTTATTCATACCTTTAAGTGATATAATTTTCGAAATGAAAATTTACTACTAATTACTTGTTTATGTTTAATTTTACATTGAACGTTTTTATATTTTGTGATTATCAAAACGTAAAGATGTGAAAAATATTAATAATGTTTTTAGGCATTATTTCTATCAACAATCTCCCTCTTTTTGATGATTACAAAATTTAAACTCATTAAATATAAAATTATTTTTAAACAAGTATTTAGTGAGTTTTATGTCATTTCTCCCCCTTTTTGTAGAATCAAAAAGGCATCATCGAGAATTGCTAGTAAAATTGACAGAATAAATGTTCCCCTTGATGTGTGCTCCCCCTCGTTCGAGGGCACCAAGGAATCGAGCTATGGTTTCTTGGCTACAAAAATGAGTTAGAACAATACAAATATTTCTAACATGTAGCAAGAAGGAAGGAAAAATATGACAAGTGCAAGCAAACATCAAAGCAAAAGATACTTCATTCATTTAGGACAATGTGTGTAAACTTCACACAAGCATACATAAAGAAAAACAAATATGCTTTAGAAGCATATTAATACATAAAAAATCCTAAATAGCCATAGAAGGATTTTTGACTTGCTTGCGACACAAAAGGGTTTGACGATTATTTAGAGGCATATTATGAGATTAGTTGGTCGGAGAGTTTGGAGCGGAGGCGGTTGTGGAAGGGTAATCTCTTTGAACTCTAGGTGGTGGATGAGGTCGAGTGAGGAGGAATTCAATCTAATTGATATCCTCACTTAAAGCAAGGAATTGTTTTTGGGTGAAGATGCAACAAGGGCAATACCCAACATGGGTTTCAACTTGGTTAATGTTGAGGGTGTGTGGTAGGTTTGGAGAGTAAGGTGATGAGGGAATGTTGTTTTGTTGTTGTGAGAGATGCATGGCTAAGAGATTTGATAGGTCTTGTAGTTGATTAATGTCATCAACTAGGCTTTCTCTACTTGGAGATAGAGGTGGTGTGTGTTGAGTTTGGTTGTCACTTTGAGGTGGAGCTTGAGTGTGAGTAACATGTGAATTGATAGGTAAGATGGGAAATGGAGGATGTGAGACAACTTGTGGTGATGTGGGAGTGTCCTTAATGTAAGGATTTGGTAATGCTTGATTGGGGTGATTGTTTTCTTGAGATGGTTCATGATGAGGAGTGAGTGGTTTTGGCATTGGTGTAGGTGAACTTACATTGAGCTCATTGGATGTGTTACAAGGGTTTAGTTTCTTCCTCCAAATGGGTTTCACACTCATTTTGGCTACCCTTGATGGTTTGGATGTAGGTTTGTTAGGAGATGTCATTGGTGAGGATGATTGTGATGATGATGGTTGAGTATGTATTTATAGTGGAGGAAAGTTTTAAATTAGGAAGAATGAACATTTAAATGATTAAATTCAAGAAATGTTTGTGAATTTAGGGAAACAGTAGCTAAGTCTAGAGGATATTAGGTCAAAGAGGGATGAAAAATACTGTTTTACCCGTCACAGTCTAGGTCGGTCCCCTTAATTAGGGGTCGGTCCCCTTAAAGATAAGGGGACCGCCCTTTATGAATTAAGGGAGCCGCCTACTGCTATTTCCCAGATTTTCCAAAAATTAATTTTTCACAAAATTTTATGTGAGGGTTTCTGTTTTGGTGGTTAATTTGCAGCAAGTCCATCCTTTTATGGCAATTAAGATTTTTTAGCACATAGCAATTAAGCATTCAACATTCTAGATATATATGACAAGTTGTAGGATAAAACTATTTTACATAATTTTGGCATATAATCATATATGAATTGAAGACCAAAAGAGTGAAGAGCATATAAAACAGCAACTAGATATAATGCACAAAGAATTTTTCTTGACAAGAGGGTTAAGTTAAAAAAATTAACCAAACTTTTGTACAAATAATAGTGTGTGCCTAAGTGCGACAAATGTGGAGTAGCGATTATTTCGACACTAAGACATGTAAAACCTAAGAAATAATCCAAATGCTTCTTGATTTAATTTTGCTCAACCAATATTGTCGAAAATATATATTAGTGGTATGTGCCTAAATACACATACCTTTGACCTTTAAAATCGGACTTAAATGACCAAAAACGTACCAAAAATACTTTATGTTTGTATGTTTTCATTTATATTGTGCATGAAACGGATATCCGAGAAAAGGACAAAAAACAAAGCCAAAAACGACAAAACCGAGAGCACGGAATGGAAAAGCGTGAAAAGACAAAGTCAAAATCGAAGTCAAAGACCAAAAAGTCAAACCTAGAAAAGTCAATGGTCAATGCCGAAGCCGTAACCAAAGAAATGTTAAATGGGCCCACCCGTACCCATCTAATGGGCCGGGTCAACCCATTTACACATTATGAAGATATATGGGCCCAATTCCCTTTGATATTCTAGCCGGCCCAAAACAGTGAAATGAGGCCCAAGCAACATAACAGAGTTAACCCATTAACCCCTTTTCAGTTAACTATTGTTAGTCCTTAGGGACTGTACGTGTAATGAAACTATACACCCTCAAGGACTTATATTGCCAAACCACCAAAAGTATCCCACCAAAGGACCACACATGAAAAGACATATAACACAATGAGGGACTTAAGTTGTCAAACCCCCCAAAACCTTTACCATGTATAACCCTTAAACCAAATTTACTCGCCAAAAACCCCTGCTCACCCATCCCTGTCCCCCCACCTCGTTTACTGTTCCTACTAGCCAAAACCATCACTTTCCACCTTACCCCACTTCACATGGCACAATGTCCACGCTGGCAATCCCCTTACACACCATTGGTTGAAGAAAAGCTACAAACGGATCAAGGGTTTTGATTAAATGGCTTGGGCACAAAGAAAAATAGATGGCTGAGATCAATTTGAGCTTCCACTCACACAACAAGCACAAGGCTTGAGTTCTCTCTACAAAGAAACACAAGAAGAGGCCAAGAGCATGAAGAACCTTAGTATAAATAGTAGACAGCTTGTAGCTTATTAGTTAGGTCAAAATTTTTATGTTTAATCAAACTTGTATTAACCAAAATTTTGTACCCTTTTATTTACTGCATTTTAATATATTGTCATTTAAATTTCTTGTTTTTAAATACTTGCATTTTAATTTTAATCAATTTACTGTTTTCTTTAATTTATTGCCATTTACTTAAGTGTCATTTAAATACTGTTTTCCTAAGGTTTTGTATAAGCTTCTGTCATCAAAAGCTCATATAAAAGTTTACTTTATTTTCTGTCAAAAATATTAAAAAATCCAATAAGTGCTTATTTGTGGTTAACTTTTCTTATAAGTTCTTAATATACATAGATCTTAATCTATTTTAGCTTTTTACAACCTATTTAAAACCGTTTTAAGCTTAAATATGTTTTTCAAACTTATTAAGGGGTGTTTGCCACAAGCAGTACTAACCTAGGTTAGTACTGTTTGATTGCCTTGTGACCTTTAAACCAAGTTTGATAAGCTTAAACTAAGCTTATAAATCAGCTTTTATAAGTTTTCAAAGGTTAAAGTTGCTTTTCAAGGTTTTATATACCTATTATTTGAATCTGTGGTAATCTAGTTCATGATTAAGCTTATTTGTTTAGATTTTGACTAAGAGCTTATAAGTGTTGTTTTCCTGCTTGTTTTAGGCTCAAATGCAGTAGAAATAGTTTGGTTTAGTTATTGCATTTGTAAGTTGAATTAGTGTCACAATCTGTCTTAGTGTTTTAGTCTAATTTTCAAAACTTAAAATTCAGTTTTCAATTGCAAATTTAGGTTAGATTAAGGTTGTTTAAAGGTCTGAAATTCATAATATAAGCTCATTGGATTGTGAGCTTAATCTATTTAAGCTTTTTGTGGTTTCAAAGCAGCTTTTACTTGCTTATTTATAAGCCTGCACTAAGCCCTTTAGTCTTTTAGAAAAAAAACTTGAAAAAAAAACTAAAAAATAGGATTTCAGTGTAATTAGCCTTTTTCATTAGTCATTTTCTAGCTTATTAATGATCCTAAGTGTTTAATTTTTGCTTATTCTAATAGCTTATAGTACTAGCTTAATCTGTTTTGAGTTTTCAGAATCTAGCTTATTAGTTTAGTGGCTTATTATTGAGCTTATAACCTGCCTTTAAGTCATTTTCTTTGCATTTTCTCTAAAAAACTGTTTAAGAGCTTTTTAGACTTTTGGCTTTTAGGAAATGCTCATTTTGGGCTTAAACTTGCTTGTTGAGTCTGATTAAAGGTTTTAGTAGATTATTTCAATCTTAGGTAAAGCTTATAGAAGCTTTTAGCAAAATTTAGTCAAGTATAAAGCTTAAAGGTTTTTTAGCAAAACTGTCATTTTGATCCTGTCTTTTCTAGCTTAATCTCTTAGCAAATTTTCTTGTTACCAGCTTATTTGTGTTTTTCAAGTAGCAATCTCAATCTGTTTAAGTTTTTAAGTGTTTTCTTTTTGATTATTAGGTCCTAATCTTAGCTTAAAGTTTTTCAATAGTCCTTAGAATCTGTTTTAGAGTCTAGCTGTCCTTTTAGATTTTTAAGTGCTTTTTCTCAGCTTATTTTGTTTGCTTATTTTTAATCATAATTGATTATTAGGTATAGCTTAGGATTTGTTTCAGCTTATTTGTGTCTCTAATAGCTTATTTTTGTCCAAAAAGCTAAAACAGTTTTAGTTTAAAAGCCACTAAGCTTGTTAAGCTAAACTGCCTGCCTTGGCTAGCTGATTCTAGCTTATTATTTAGGATTAGTAAAAGTATTTTTTTTAAATTGCTTATTTTTCTTAGCTTTTTAGCTTTTTTCAAAAAGAAAATAAAAAGAAAATAATTTTCAAAAAGGGAAGCCACAGGGTTCGAGCCTGTGACCTCCCCTTCACACCCCCAACGATTTAACACACACTCTCACTGCCAACCGCCCTTGGGTCTTTTTCGTTTTAATACTTGCACCATTTAATACTTATGCTTTAATCCCCAGTTTTACTTATCAGCTTATTTAAGCTTATTTTCCTGCTTATTTCAACTGCTTTTCCAAATATTTTATTTTTCTTAGATTTTAATTAGTTCAAAGTACTTTTCATAAATTTTTTAGATTTTTATAAATTAGTTTAATATTTTTTATATTATTTTTAGATTAAATATGTTTTTAATTCATAATAAATAAATTAAAATTCAAAAAAATATAATTCTTTTTTCTAAATATATTTTTAATCATTTAGGACTTTTAAAAAATAAATTTGCATTTTTAGGGTTAAAATTCGATAACTTAGGTTTTTAAGTCGCGTTTTTAGATTCTCGTTATTGTTTTTAGGTTTAAATCTTAATTGCCTTAATTGTTTGTTTGCCTTTATTTGTTTTTGCGTTTAATAAGTAGAAATAGAATCAAAAACTCAAAATCGTTGAATCATTCAAATCGCGCGATCACGAACTTAAACGAGATTCTCAATTCACACTTCGTCGGGATACGGCTCGGGAAGATTTGGTCATCACTTTTCCTAAAGTGATTTTCTTTTCTTTAACGGAATCCTTACTTCTTATATTTATTTGATTATATATATACTATTATATTTCAAATCAAGCATATAAAAATAGTAACTAGATATAATGCACAAATAATTTTTCTTGACAAAAGGGTTAAGTTAAAAATCGAACCAAACTTTTGTGCAAATACTAGTATGTTGCCTAAGTCCGACAAATGTGGGAGTAGAATTTATTTCGACAAGAGACATGTAAAAAAAAACCTAAGAAATAATCCAAATGCTCCTTGATTTAATTTTGCTTAACCAAGATTGTCGAAAATATATATTAGATTATATACTTTTGACAACAAGTAAGAGAACATTATGCATATGTGAAAAATGTTTTTAACATATCTTAACAATATATGAAAATTGATTTTCATGTGCTCTTAGTTGTGAGAAATACTTTTTAGAAAATAATAGATTGAGACTATTGTATATATGTATAACGGGATATGCATTTAGATAGAAGAATTTGTAAAAGTTTACTTATAGACTTTTCTCAATCTTGTGTTTTTGTGTAAAATAGAAACCTAGACACACACAGAGAGAGAGAGAGAGAGAGAGAGAAAAGAAAGAAAAAAAATATATTTTAGTCAGTCAAGTGGGTGATCCCCTTAAAGTCTGGCCGGTCCCCTTAAAATTAAGGGGGCCACCCTTTATGAATTAAGGGGGCCGCCACCTGTTGAGAAAAAGTTTTCTCAGATTTTTGACAAACAGTTTTTTGATGATTATCATTTCTTTATTATGCCGAAAACTTAGTCAATTTGTTCCATCATTCCTAGACTTAAACGTAAGTAGTTAAATGGCTCACGTTTAAGTGGTTTAGTTAGAATATCGGCTATGTTGTCTTTCGATGAGACATTTTCTA
>BQNB010074295.1:0-30554 GCA_026074375.1 Tanacetum coccineum | reverse complement strand
TAAAGATGTCAACTTTATCTACTAATTATTTTCCTAAAAACTATAAAGATCAAAACTTTATCTATTTATTAACCTTATAAGACCTTTAAGCTCCGGCCTTAGATGAAGAATGATGAAATAAGAAATAAGACATGAAAAGTTAGAACAAAATAAGCTAATAAAAACATAAAAAAAACTTTAGATCTAAATCTACCCGAAACTAAGGTGTTCAATCAAGTGAACGCGGATCGGGTATATTTAAGGATTTAGATCTTAAGAAAAAAATAAGCTAGAATTAAAAAAAAACAATCTAAATTATTGCTAAAAAAATAAGCTAGAAATATAAGATCTATTATTTTTAGATCTAATCCACCCGAAACTAAGATGTTCAATCAAGTAAACTCGGATCGGGTATATTTAAGGATTAGATCTATATATAAAAAATAAGCTTGAATAAAAATAAGCAATCGAAATATAAGCTAAAATAAGCTCACTCGAAAAGCTCTAAATCGAAAACAATTTAAAATAAGCTAGTCTAAATAAGCTATGGAAGTAGCTTATTAGAATATAAGCTTAAGAGATGGGATCCAAAAATAAGCTATAAGCATGAACTTATTTGGAAATAAGCTAAAAAGAAATAAGAAAAAGACAAGAGAATAAGCATAAATAATAAGCTAAAAAAACCAACCTTTGAAATAAACTTCTTCATTAATAAGCTCAAGAGTTACAATAAGCTAGATCTAATAAGCTTCAATAAGCTTTTACAATAAGCCCAAAATAAACTATATTATTCTACTCCTAAAACTAACACTACAACTAAAAAATAAACTTAAAAAAATACACACCAAAATCTCACTAAAATCTAACACCCTTCTCACAGCTGCTGCGTGCTCATTTATATAGCCCCAAGTAGGTGGGGGCAATTTCGTCCTTTCAGGTACACAGCCACTCATAATCCAGATCTGGGGGGTATTTTGGTCTTTTTGCACTCCACCAACCGCCTCATTATTGCCCATGATTGGCACACGCCTACCTCGGACTGACTGCTACAGTACCTTGGACTGACACACGCCAGTGCCACGTGTCACCATCTGATTGGTCCAGCCGCCACCTGAACAATACCTCTACTGACGTGTACAGTACCTGGTATCTCGTACCTGCCACCTGCACAATCAGACACACAATCATTAGAAGCGCCACGTGTCACCACCTGAGTGGTGCCACGTGGCATTTTACTGTTCCCCACCGTCGCCGGTCAACCTCCGGTCAACCGCGCCGGGGCTCCACGGTCAACGGTGTTCAACGGCTGGCGTCAATGGTGGTCAACGTCGTCACCACCGCCGGACCATCGGGTCAACGTGTTAGTTGATTTATAAGTTTGATAAGCTCAGTTTATACTTTGGCCTTTTAGAGTTTTATTTTATTGTTTAAAATTAAGAGTTTGTTAGTTATATTTATAAGTCTTGCATAAGTCTCAGTTTCTACTTTGGCGTTTTAAGCATTTTAGCTTTTCTAAATTCTTAGCTTTTTGAGTAATTTCCTAAGTTAGTTACTTTTATCGTCAAATTTAAATGTCTTTAAGAGTTTCTAGCTTAGACTTCTTTTCATTTATAGATTAAGCTCATCACAAGCTTTCCAAAACTTCTTTTCTTTTTAGATTTGAGCTTAAAATGAGCTTGTTACAAGCTTCTAAGTGAGAATAAGCCCAAAACCCTTCTCACTGTAACAGCTTATTTATAAGCTGTTTTAGAGCTTATTAGTTAGTTTTAGCTTAAGTCACTTTTATTAAAATAGCTTATTTTAGTGTCTTCTTTAAGTTCTAGTATTTAGTTTTTCTCAAAAATAAATAGCAAAAAAGGGGTTGCCACCTCGAACCCGAAGACCTTCAGTTATAAGCCAAAGTCTTTAACAGTTGTGCTACAATTAGCTCATCCATCCATGAGTATACACAATTTAATACTTATAACGATAAATTTCATTTCATTTTCTATAATAAGCCGTAGCATAATAAGCTCGTTTGAGGGCTTATTCGTTTTTTAGCATTTGGTTTTTTCGTATTTTTCTTGTTGGTTCTGTTGTGTTATGATTTTTCCTGAATTTTATAGATTTTTTCCAGTTTTATTTTATTTTAATCAATTTTGAAAGTTAAAATCTTTATTAAAATCAATAAAAATAGAACAAAAGTTTCAGAAAAATACAAAAAAAATAGTTTTTAGTTTTATAATAAAAATAGGTTAAGGTTGACATCCAGTAAATAATTTTCTACACTTTTAAGATATTAATTTCTTTTTTGGCTTTTATTTTAAACTTTAAATATTGGGATTTTAATAATAAAAAACAGTTTAAGTTAAAGGATAGTTTTTCTTTTCTTTTTTTTATAATATTTTAGAACTTTTCTAAGTTATAAAATCATTTTTCCAAATTTTTAAGTACTTAATTTGCTTTTTTCTAGGATTTAATTAGATTAAAAATAGTTTGTATTATATTAAATTCATAAATAATCAAAAAATTGTTTTTCTTTTTCTAAAATTTTTCTTTTTTCCTAACTTAGGTTTTAGATTTTTTAGTTTACATTTTTATGGGTTAATTTACAGTTTTCTTGCTTATTGTCACGTTTTATATGTTTCCCGTTATTAGTTTAATTGTTTTTAATTGTCCATTTTTAATTTTTTTTGTTCTTTGCTTTAGATAATCAAAATCATCCATTTGCTTTCAATCATAATCAAGCTTAATACAAGGTTTAATTTCACTTGTCGTTGGGGAACGACTCGGGTGATCATATTTGCCGGTTTTATATACGTATTATATATTATATTATATATATTTTCGAGAGTGAATTTTCCTTAGGGAATTTTCTTAATTGCTCTTTGTGGTATATGATTTTATAGTATATTTTATAGTGTGTTAAAACTGCACATCAAGCTTTTGGCGCCACTGCCGGGGACTAGTGTTTAAGATTCCTTAGTTTTGCGTTTGTTGATTTGGTTTGAAGATCCTTTCATCCTCGAAAGTTCTTCTTGTTATATAATTCTAAAATCCAAAAAATATCAATAAAATATAAAAAGTACCAAATATATTTTCCTTTACTTTTTAGTATAAGTTAAAAGATTTAAAAAATTGAAATTTCAAATTAATAAAAAAATCTTTCTTTTTAATTTAAGATTAAAATTCTCTAATTGGTAATAATACCAAAATATAAAACAATTCTAAACGGATGGTGTTATCATAATAGTTACGTGTGAACTTAGTTGGTTCCCAATCGATACTAAAGATTTAACATTGCATTTGTGTCTCTACGAAGTACGGCTCACCTTGAAAAGCAATTTTTCAAGAGCTACTGTGAAGTAGTTGGATTATTTGGGTTTAAGTCTCTTTCGTGTAACGTTAAAAATTCATTGTTAAAAAAAAGTTAGTGTTAAGTTTTGCTTTTGATTTTTAGTTTTTCCTTTTTATGCGCACTCGTTCGCAATCTTGAAGACGTCAGACCAACAACAAACTCTTCCGGTTGTTGTTGAAAATTTTGATTTAGAAGAACCAATTGTCGATTATACATTGTTCCAAATGGCCAACCCATCGAGGGGTAATGAAGATGATTATAGTTGTTACATCGATTATTATGCTAACAATTTGAGCTTAGTCTACCTGTTATCAATCTTGTGCAAAGTAATAAGTTTACGGGTAGACAAGACCCTCACAATCACCTTCGATTTTTTAATAAGGTTCTTCACGTTTAGAAATCCCGAAGTTCAAAACACTTCGATTAAAGCTTTTTGCTTTTTCCTTTTCTCTAGTGGTGAAGCCCGAGATGGTTTAGACAAGGAACCTCTTGATCAATATGCTAAACATGGGACGACTTTTTTGTTCAAATATTCATAAAACAATTTTCCCACCATCAAAACAAACTTACCTTTGAAACAAAATCACAATTTTTTTCAAGAACCAAACAAATCTTTCAATGAAGTTGGGAACGTTTTAAAGGTCTCCTTTGTAATGTACCTCACCATGGCTTCTCGAATTACACCAACTCGATTACTTTTTATAATTCTTTTGGAATTCCAACTAATCAGATGCCCTAGATTCCAGTCCGCGGGGTGGCCAAATTTTTTAGAGAAATGCCTCAGTAGGTTTAGCGGAATATTGATAGCAAGTCAAAAGTAGTTAATCCAAGGAGTAGTGCTATGATTCAAGAGAGAGTACGGATGCTCTATTTCTACCTTCTTCACCTTCTAATAATTCTTTCGATATGCAAGCAATACCGTTCTCTTGAGGATAAGATACTTATCAAAATGAAATCAATGTTGAATGAGATGAAGATTTAGTTTGTTATTACTACCGCAACCCATCAATGATACCGGTGAGGAGTATGTGTACATGTGGATCAAATCAAAATTTTAACAATTGTCCGTTACCGAAGGTGGAAACGATTTCCGTTTTTCATGACAACATCAACACTTTTCATACAAACGCAGACGTTCGGCATCTTTCTCAAAAGAACCAACCTGTCCAATTTGGGCAATGTTCTATTGAAACTACGGGTTTCAATCAAACGAATGTCCAAAACAACCAAAAACCGTTATCAAGGGAAAACAATTTCATTCAATCAAAACGTGTTGGAAAAACTGTTTTACCAAAACCATCAAAACAATCAAGTCAAGATTTCAACCACAACCAATCAACCTGGTTTATCAGTTCCACTCATATCAGGCTCCTACGCCCCAATTCCAGGTGGTTTCGGACAAACGGATTTGAAAACTACGTCAAGGCAAACGATGCGGTGTTGAAGAATGTTCAAAATCAAGGTCAAATTTTGCAAAATCAAATGGCTAATGTCACAAGTTTGTTGAAAAGTCTTTGTGATAATTTCAAAAGTTCAGCCTCTACTTCAAGACCGGGTACTCTTCCAAGTCAAACCGTGACTAACCCTCGTCAGCAAATAAATGCTATCACCACAAGGAGCGGTAAGACTTTGGAAGAACCTTCGACTCCTCTTGTTCCTACACCCGATGTTTCAAATCCCCAAAATGAACCCAACCTGGAGACGTCAACGGAAAAAGTACAAAATCCAAATTTGGAAAATACCGCACATGTCCCATCTCCAGGGGAAGAAGATTCAATTTTCATGGAAATACCAAAACCAAAGGCAAAGAAAACCGTTAATGTTGAAGTTCAAGATCTTAATTCTCCAGATCCTAATTCGTATCAATCTAAACTTCCATACCCCGAAAGGATGAAAGTAAGAGAGAACGATAAACCAAGTGCTCAACATAGCCGGTTCTTGAAAATGTTCAAGCAACTCCGTTTAGAGATGGCATTGACGAATAGATGCTCTTGCGTCAAAATGCCAAAGTTCAACATTGTTAAAGCTCGTTTGCTATGGAACCCAAAGAGATGTCGAGGAGATCGCTATTACGATGTAAATGCTGATTGTTCTGCTATCATTATGAAAAAGGTCCTCGAGAAGCTCGAGATCGGGAAAATTCCTTATCCTATGTGCCTATTTACAATAGAACTCAATATGACTAGTCTTTAGCCAATTCAGGAGCTTTTGCATTAAACTTTTACCTCATTCATCTACAAGAAACCTGGGGCTTGATAGCATTAACTCCTACTCGTTATGACACTCGAGTTTGCCAATCGTTTCGATAACTCAACCGAGGACATTGCCGAGGATGTTGTAGTTTGAGGTCGATGTTTCACTTTTCTTGCGGATTTTGTGGTGGTTAATTTTGAGCCCGTTCCTAGTTTATGTTATTCTAGGAAGACCCTTCCTTTCGAACTACAAAAAGCTCTAATTGATTTGATACGAAGAAACTTTGACTTTAAAGAGTAGGAAAGATAAATTGTTTTACTATGCGTTATATCTGAGAAAAACAAGGAAAAGAATTTTGTTCATGCCATTTCTATCATTTATTTTTCAAAAGACGATCCATTTAGTGGCAGTACCACTAATAATCTTCCTCCTAGTTCTTCTCCGATGAAGACTTAGTGATTATTTTTGAGAAGTTAACCGGATGAATGATCTTGTCCTCTTGATTCGTTACCACCGGGTAATGATGACTCGACTTTTAAGAAAGACTTGCATGAAGTAAATTTTCAAATTTACTCAAATACTCTTTTTGAATTCGATGATAATTTCAAATCTAGCAACGTGAATCCTCTCTTTGAAGAGAACGATAAGGATGCCGAGATTAAGTCTTCTTCTTCCTTTACACTTACTTCACCGGACGAAAGTGATTTTGAAGCTTATCTTAAAAAAGATTGGATTCCACCAGAAATTGATTTTACCCACCCACCCCCCCTTGAAGTTTCAAGTAGCAATCCTACTTCCCCTACTCTCACCGGAGAGAAGGTTTGTTCATGGAAGACACCGATGTTTTTTCTCTTGTTGATCCGGATTTTTTGGTTTGTCGTCGGAAAAGGATGACTCGAATTGGATAAGGATAAAATATATTTGTCTACTTGACAATTAATTACATAAAAACGCCAAAAACTTATTTCTCGGTCTCATGTAATGAGAAATCAAAGAAAAAGACTACAAAATTTCAAGTGATGTTCCAATCCATACTATTGTCATGCCAATAAGAATCACTTTTGATAATCCGATTGATTTTAATGATCATTTTTCCAAACTAAAGAATTTTCATAAGGACTTAACCGTTTCATTTGATTCCTTCGAATCAAGTATTTTACCATCTCCTTTGTTAGATTTTGACTCGCCTTTCACTGCGGAGTTGTCGGCTAGTGTTACCTTGAATTCTCTCGGAAACGAGGGCAAAGTATTCAAACCGGGTATACTAGTTTATCATGCCATTTATGATAAAAATCTTGTTACATTGGAGGAGAATTTAAAAAAGAACATTTCCTCTGGGACTCTTTTAGTTTTCAACGAACCGTCATTTCTTCTTCCTCCGCCAGAACCTCAAAATGAATGTTTGAAGAATGTTGTGCTTAATTTCTACCAAAGCAATGTTGAAGATGTCAATTCCTTCACAATTATCATTTGGATTTTTCTTCTATATTTCCCTTATACCAAGGAATCACCTTTGATTTTCTCCTTTAGGAGTGAAAATTTTGTTTTTGACCCCGGCATCGTCACGTTTCATAAGCCAGTGGTATGTTCAATAAAAGTTTTCTATTTTCTCTCCCTAAGGACAACTAAATTCAGGGATCGAGTCGAGCTTGCGACTCGGTGAACAAAAACAAGCCGCTTCATGGGAGTTCACCCCATGCTTATCTTTTCTATCTTCTTTCTATTTTTCTTATCGAATGTGTTGTGTTGAGAGAGGCTTGTTCTCTTTCCGATTTCTCGATGTTTGTTGCTTGTTTGTTGTGATTTTTGTAGGATCAACCCAACAAATTCTTTGAAGCCTCTCATGTCCGGTTGATTTGTCCCGTTCTATTCGAGCTTTTCATCCTTTATGTGAAATTAGTTTGGGGAGATCCGATATCCATATCCTTTCGTCTTATCAATTAACGTTTATCTTTGCATAATTCATAAACGGCTTAGATTTTCATAGAGACCCGACTTTAAACATTAAGGACAATGTTTCGTTTTAGTTTGGGGAAGGGAATCTATCGATTTGATGTTGCTTGCTTATTGTTTTGTTCTCACGTACCTGTTTTCCTACAAAAATAGCAAAAATTTTAAATTTTTAGTCATAAAAAAATGTTAAGACAAAAATGTAGGTTTTTTGTTGGTAAGAATAAGAAGTAACTTTTGACCCGATCGAACGTGTAGAGTTCTAGCTTTCTCCTTTAACAATTAATGATGATAGTTTGTGCTAGTCTCATGTAGACTTTAAACATGCTAGACTTGAATCATTAGTAAATGAAACTTGTGCTAATCTCAAGTAGATTTTAAATATGCCGAGTTGGATTTTATATAGGCTAAGTTTTCGCGAGTCTCTTTCTTAGAGATTTTAAATTGCGAAGAATAAGAAATGATAGGGTTATTTATAAGTCATGACATTAAACGTAGAATAGTTGGTTTTCTTTCAAGCTCATATGTATTAATTGTGGCTTTTTTTTTTTTTCTCTAATACGCTTGTTTCACCTTTATATATAAATTGTTTAATAATAGAGTTGTATGGTTTTTTTGGTTATATAAATTAGCTAATAGAAGTTTTCTTTAGTCTCTTTGTGAATTTAGGATGTTGTACACCATCAGGAATACTTAATTTTGGCATTTTATATGTTCATATAAGAATATTTTTGCTTATTCCTTTAAAGAGCCTTAGGGTATATGGGATAAGTAGAATTCAATAATAATCCGAGACTGATAAAAGTTTGATGTATCTTGCCGGCTCACAACCGATGTTACAGCCTTCTAAAAGGTCGAGGAAGTTACCGAAGTCGAAATATGTTTGCTACTTTTGTAGGAGGACGTAGCAATGTTGTTAGCTTCTAATGGACTGCGGTATAATAATGTGCTTAATTTTTGTTCTTACTTTGGGGGCTTTTTGTGCCTTAAAGAGCCTAAGGGTATATGGTGCAAATGAGATTGGTTCATTCTTGTCTTAAAGAGCCCTAGGGTATATGACATGAATGGTGCCTTGCTTAAGTAGCCTAATAAAAGCCAAATTTTGGTTGCCTCGATGTGGACTTTATTCTTGATTGCATTTGATCTTTTGAAAAGGGCTAGGAGCTAATTATTGCGTTCTTTACCATACACTTTATTTTCTGAATTAATAAGTATCGAAACAAAAGTCTTAAAGAGCCTTCGGGTATATGACTTAAGTAAAATCCTGAGATACAAAAGTAGGATTTGCGGGAGGAAAAGTAAGTACACAATTAGTATCTATGAGTAGTGTTAGTGTCATGATTTGTAATTAACAATGATCTTGTTTTTAAGCTTAGCATGGGAAAAGTGAAAAATCGGGGATGACGAAGTTATCTTTTAAACACTTAATTGTGCTTTTTGTTCTATGATCCTAAAAGTTACCAATGAGGTAATGAAGACAATACATTATGTCATGTGTAAATAAATAAAGTTGTAGTTAGGAATATATTAAGAAAAATCCATAAAAAGTAAAAAATCTTTGAAAATGGAGAAGCGGGTGTTTTGTAACTTGTGACTTAGAAATTCTCCCCTCAATTGACTTTACTACTTCTTAAAGGCTTAGTTTGGGGAGGTTTCGAGGTATTTGGTTACGGAGCATGTGATATTGCGTGAGGACACACAATGTTTTAGTTTGGGGAATTTTGATAGTTGTAAAACTATACATATCAATTTATGCTAAAAATATCCCAAATAAACCCAAAACGGATCAAAAATGGCAAAAATGTGCTTGTATCTGAGTTTTATGTGTGCAGGTATGGATATGTCAAATATCACAAGAAATCAGTCAAAAACGAACACGAGAACGGATGAGTGATCAAGAAGCTAAAGATCTCAAAAGCCGAAGCCAGAGAAATCACGCCTCAGCCTTCTACAGTCAAACCACAGTCAACCCAAACCCAGCTCCATTGTTTCAAATAACTCAAGGACTATTTTTGCAATAAGTGAAAATTGTTTATTAACTTGAAATAAGAGCTTCTCAACCACAAGGGCCAAAGTTGCAATTTTCTCAAAGATAAAAAAGGCGCGGGTCATATGCCGGGTCAAATCTACCCATGGTCTCCAATCAACCAATCACATTAAAGCCCCCAACCCGATTACCCGGATCCTAACCCAACCCTAACCCGACCAACCCGGTTAACTTAATAACTCAATAACACTTACTGTTACCCTTATTCCCCCAAAATGGATTTACCCACACTCACCCACACAAGAACACCAAGAACACCCTAAACCCTAATTAGTTAACCTCTCACCCCCACACCAATTAACCTTGGGGTTAATGATCCCCTCACAACCTACCAACCATCACTATCAACACCCCTCACCTCAATCCACCCTGGCAAAAAGATGCAATCTCATTGGTTGATGTGACGTGTGTAACTCCACTCACAAAACTAACACAGTTAAAAAAAAAAAAAAAAAAATAAACACTAACCACGATCATGATCCTGTAAATACACATCTAATCGTACGGCAATGAAAGATCAAGGTTGAGAGAGAAGATGAAGGGCTAAGTAAGATGAGGCGAAGAGAGAGGACCTAGAAGCTCATGGCCGGTATATATAACACCTATCGGATTCCAGCACTCGTGAAAGTTAGTTTTTATAATTATTTCAGTTTTTATATTTTAGTTAATTTTTTTTTCGATTCAAGTTGTTAGTAATATTTTATGTAATTTCATTATTGTATTCGTATTGTAATAAACCTTAATCTCATTTTAAATGAAATTTGTAGTTCATATAAAATTGTTTCATGTGTAATTCTGTTAAAAAAATATGCATTTGTGTTATTATTGATTCGATCAAGACTTGGTAACCTTTTGGAATTGGATGGCTGCTAGGTTATCATGGGGTTTTTAGAGCTGTTGGACAGCTTATAGGTTAGATTAGGTGTTGTTGGTTTGATTTAGATGGCTATGTGAAATAAGCCATAGAGCCCCAATATCCAAGCTTATTGTGTTCCTGTTAATGCTGAAACCACACAAAAAAAAAAAAAAAAAAATGAAAAAAAATGAAAAAAAGAAAAAAAAATATCAAAAAAACTAAGACAAAAGCCAAAAACAAAAACAAAATAAAAAACATAAGAAAAAAAAAAAAAAATAAAAAAAAGGGCAAAAAGAAAAAAAAAAAAAAAAAAATAGAAAAAAAAAAAAAAACACAAAAAAAAAAAAAAAAGAAAAAAAACAACAAGAAAAACAACAAAACAACCAAAAAAAAAAAAACAAAAAAGAAAAAAAAAATCAACAAAAAAAAACAAAAACAAAAGCAAAAAACAAAAAAAAATAAAAAAAAAAAAAAAAAAAAGCAAACAAAAAAAAAAAACAAAAAAAACAAGGAAACGAAAAAAAATCAAAAAAAAACAAAAATAAAAACAAAAAAAAATAAAAGAGAAAACGAAAGAAAAAAAAAGAAAAAACAAAAGAAAACACAAAAATAAGTAAAAAAGAAAAAATACAATTAAAAAATAAAAAAAAAACAAAAAAAAAAAAAAAAAAAAAAAAAAAAAAAAACAAAAAAAAAAAAAAGAAGAATAAACAAAAGAAAGAAATAGGAAAAAAGAAAAAACAAAAACAAAACAAGAAAACAAAAAACAAAAAAAAAATAAAAAAAAAAAAAAATAAAAAAAAAAAAAAAAAAGGTAACTTAATATTCTTTTTAAGCTTTTAATTGATTCTATTATTTGTCTATATAATGGCTTTTGTTTTATAAGTTAGTATATAAGCTGTTGGTTTTTGATTTAATTTTTAATAAGCCTTATGTTATTAAGTAGTTAAATCTGTCAAAGTGTCTTGAATTTGCTTTTGTTTAAATTAGCTTAAGAGGTAGATTATGGAATAGATAGAGTTGATAAGCTGATAAGCTTATTAGCTTATTTTTAATAAGTAAAATTTGAGTTAAATTAGTTTTAGCTTTTTAGTTAATGTTAATAAGCTGAATAAATCAAAATGGATGCTGTATGTTAGTTGTAAGAAGGATCAGGACCTGTTTTGTGCCTGATTTAAGTTTCAGTTTAGTATTAATATAACATAGTATTCCTTGTTAATGAGTCAGGTTAGTCCTTTCGTTAGTAGCATAGTAAGTTCCCTTGTATTAATAGTTAGTCCTAGTAGTCTAGTTAAAAGGAACGCATTTCTTTTCTGCCAATAGAGTAAACTTTGTGTTTTTTTTATAAATTTAAATGTTTGCCCGCCTACCCTTGTCTTTACTTTTTGTCATTTTCAACCCATGTGTTTTGGTTTTTTAGTTAAGTTTTATAAAAAATAGTTTTTTTAAATAATAAAATTAGGTTTTTATTTTAATTAGTTAAATTAGTTTTTTATAAATAGTATAAAATTAGGGCTTTTTATAAAATCAAATTTCTGCACTTTTTCTGCTTATAGAAAGTAGTTTTTTAGAATTTTTAGTTTAAGTTTTATATTTTTAAAAATTAATTTTCACATTTAGTTTTAAAACATTTAATTTTCAAACCTTTAGTTTTTTTTAATTTTTTAAATAGAATAATAAGTAATAAAAATGCTTTTCTCATCTTTTTAAGTAATTTAGGATTAAGTTAGCTTAAAAAGTATTTTTCTTAATTTTTATCAATTTAATTTCTATTTTTATAGAATTTAATTATAGATTACATAGTTTTAAATTCATATAAAAAAAAATCCAAAAAAAACCTTTAAAAAAATATTTATAATTTTCCTAAAAATTTTCTTTAACATTATTTAGGTTTATGGAGTCTAGTTTACCATTTTTAAGTTATAAATAGCATTTGATTTCCTTAAATGTCGGCAGTTTTAAATTTACTTTCGTAATTAGTTTAATTTAGTTGTTTAATTGAGCCTTTAATTTTAGTAGTATAATTAAAAGAAAAATATCTCTTTTTCTTATTCAAATCAGAATCCAAACTTAAACAAGGTTTCCATTCCACGAGTCGTTGGGGATAACGACCCGGGTGATCATACTTGCCCGGTTTATTATACGTATTATATATTATATTAAATAATTTTGAGAGTAGAATTATCAAAGGGTAACTTAATTATACTTCTTAATTACTAACTCTCGGGATAATATTACTTTATATTATATTTTATCGTGTAAAAACTGCTCAATCCATGGGTATTTAGAAATAGATTTAGACAGAATGGTATTGTTCTCAAAATAAATGCTATGCTTATTTGCTCCAAGGAATAATCAACAAGAGGAACATCATTATGATGAAAACTTATGCCCTAGTTGCTTAGATTGAGTCAATTAGATACTATTAGCTTTATTGGCTTGTGCTTTAGATTTTAAACTATTCCAAATGGATGTAAAAAGTGCATTCCTGAACGGTTTTATCAATGAGGAGGTATACGTAGCACAACCTCCAGGATTCATTGACTTTGAAAAACCATATCATGTTTATAAACTCAAGAAAGCTTTATACGGTCTTAAACAAGCACCCATAGCTTGGTATAATAGATTAAAAGCTTTTCTTATTAAACATGAATATAAAATGGAAATGGTAGATAACACAATCTACTTTTTACCAGGAATGGAAAAGTACACAAAGACCTCATAACGTTCCAAATACATGTCGACGACATAATCGCTTAACTTGTCAAGACATGTTGATGATTTTGCGCAAAAAATAATGCATTATCGAGTTGAGATGAAACCCCCCCCCCAACCCAAGGATGGGTGAACTTAACTCTACCTTGATTACAAATAAAACTAAAGGAAGATGGAATATTCTTCAATCATCTAAATATATTAAAGAAATGCTTAAAGATTTTAGCTTAGAAGAATCTAAACCAATGAAAACCCTCATGTCCTCTGATAAGCCAACTTCATGAAGGACGGAAGAGTATGAGACAGTAGAATAGAACCAAGTGCCGAGATGATAGGTATTTATTATCCTAATGGCAAGTAGGACCCGAAATTATATTTAAGTGACTGCCTTTGTGGCCACGCTCCAAGAGGCTCTCAAAACTCTCAACTTGAAGTAGTTAAGCATATCTTTTCCGATACATTAAAGGCATTAAAGCACTTAGGATTCTGGTATCCTAAGAAGGGGGGACGGATAGAAACAGTAGTAATATGCCGAGCACTGATCATGTCGGGAGATAATGTGGACCTAAAGAAGCACGAGCGGTAATTATTGTACGTTCGTGGGATGTTAGTTTGACATCTTGGTTTCCGAAGAATAAACTAGCTCCTATACTATATCCATTAACCCCCGAAGCCGAATACGTAATCGCCAAAAGGCATGTGTTAGGAATTAAAAGTAACGTCACTTCAATATAGATTCGTTAGATTCGTAAGATTAATCATTATTATGTAATGTGTAGAAAAGCTAACCGGGCCAAAGGCACATCGAAAGCTCATAACTTAAGCCCATGGCCGGTTACAAGCTTGATGTATAAATACCCTCTCCATACATAGAGAGGGTATTGGTTGTTCATTTTTCACATACACTTAATCTAATATTCTCTTCTTTGATTCTCTCTCTAAGTGTTCATCCAAACACTCTCTTTCTCTCTCCTAAAACTCTAAAAGCAAATTCCATACTATACTGTTAAAGATATTCTACAATGGTATTCAAGAGCCGAGGGGTGTTTTTGTTAAGGTGTTTTGTGAGCGATATGTCTACTCTTTTAGTTGGTGTTCTATGGTTTGAACCTATCAAAGATTTTCATTTTTTGAGGTTAAAAAACATAAAAGCTTGTAACTTATCTCTTTATTTATCTAAGTTAGGCTAAAATTAACAAGAAAATATATTGAAAAAAAACCATCAAAAACTTCAGCTTTTGAGTCATTTTGGGTTTAGAATATAGGGTTTTTGTACTTAATAATCTTAATTTCAAAAATTTTTGTCGTGTGCAAAGAAAGTTAAAGATTTTGTCTTTTAAGGTTTGTTAATATTCTAGATAGGTAAGAGTACAAGAAAAATCGGGAAGTAAGACAACCGTCAAAAAGTTAGTCTTTTTAAGATTTTTGGTTTTTGAGTTTCGAAGTGTATTGGGCGAGCTATACGTATAGGCGAAGTATACACGTTTTTGTTCAGACGATTTATACGTTTTCCTTACAGGAGAATTATACGTATCCTCTGTCAAAAGGCGATTTAATATCGTAATTTTGATAAGGCGAATAAACGAATCTCTGTAAAAGGCGATTATTAATAAAACGTAATTTTTGTTTTAAGATAATTATACCTTATCCATAATCAAAGTATAGAAAAGAGGATGAGATGAACTTGGAATGTTAGATTAAAGAGAGAAAGTGGTGAGTTACAAGTGAGACAAATGCAACCAACACCCTCTCCATGTGTGAAGAGGGTTTCTTTTATACCCCTAGCCAACATGTAGGCGTATGGACTTTTCTACTTGGGCCGGGCTTGGCATATCTTGGGCTTTGAGCCCGAAACATGGACAATATTAGATTACAATCCAAGCCCGTTGAACCCGACTAGCCTATTACTTTACAAGACCCAATTTGACTTTATAAGACCGATAACATTCTTGTTTGACTTAATATAATAAGGCTAACACAATTACTTTCAATCACCGTTCGATCCACAAGTAATCTTATAACATCAAATCAAAATGGATTCAATTATTTCACTTGGACAAAAGAATACTCTTGTTGAGTACATGATACTCTCCGGTGCTGACAATCGTCAACCAATCTTGGACAAGGACCTGTATGATTCTTGCAAAAGTAGAATGGAATTATACATGCAAAACAGAGAGCACGGAAGAATGATACTTGAATCAGTTGAAAATGGTCCACTCATTTGGCCTACTATTGAAGAGAATGGGGGTGACCAGTACAAAGAAATATGATGAATTATCTGCTACTGAGAAAATTCAATCTGATTGTGATATCAAGGCTACCAATATCATTCTTCAAGGTCTTCCAGCTGATATCTATTCACTTGTGAATCATCACAAAGTTTCTAAAGATTTATAGGAGAGAGTTTAATTACTGATGCAAGGTACCTCTTTGACTAAGCAGGAAAGAGAGTGTAAACTGTATGATGCATTTGATAAGTTTACTCACATCAAAGGGGAATCACTTTAAAATTATTACTTGAGATTCACTCAGCTGATTAATGACATGAACATTTACAACATGAAAATGGAGCAATTTCAAGTTAACACCAAGTTCTTAAACAGTCTTCCACCGGAATGGAGTAAATTTATGACTGATGTCAAGCTCGTAAAGAATTTGCATACTACCCAACTATTGATTAGCTTCATTGCATACTTGAACTACATCAACTCCAAGCAAATGAAGATCCCGTCTTCTACGTGAAACGCAATCAAGATCCACTTGCATTTGTACAAATCAAACAGAGAAAACCAACCACACTTCAACACTTATCAGTCTTCATACAATAATCCTTAGCTTCAACAACAGTTTCCACCATCTCCGTATGGATCAATTCATCCCAATCAACATTAATCATCTACTTATCCATCACAACCTCAATTCAATCAGTCATCCGTTCCACCATCATATCCATATCAGTCTCAAATGAATCATCAAACCTCATCTGTTCCACAAATTGCTTATCAATCACCACAAGTTTCTACACAACCAATGACTGAGTCACCTCTTGTGGACTCAGGTTTTGTTGTTCCTATATTCTCTCCAGGAGATGATCCAATTAGGTTCCCCTCAACCAATAATCAACTTAGAACCTCCTCGAATCCAAGAAACCAAGCTACTATTCAAGATGGAAGGTCCCACAGTTGGCAACAATTCAGTGGAAGGACAATGCAAAAATATCGGGTACTGATTATAAGAGTAATGCTACTAGTTCTGGGGGAAACAATGCAACTGGACAGGCAAGGGTTGTTAAATGCTACAATCGTTAAGGTGAAGAACATATGGCTAGGCAATGCACTCAGCCTAAGCGACCAAGGAATGCAGCATGGTATAAGGAAAAAAGCAATGTTAGCTGAAGCTCAGGAAGCTGGACAAATTTTGGATGAAGAGCAACTCGCATTTCTTGCAGATCCAGGGGTTCTAGACGGTCAAGCTGTTCAGACAATCATTCCAAACAATGCTGCTTTTCAGACTAAGGATCTTGATACTTATGATTCTGACTGTGATGATATTTTAAATGCTAAAGCGGTTCTCATGGCCAATATTTCCAACTATGGTTCTCCACTTCATCTCAATGTAACCTTCGTTTCTGAAACTTATCTTAATGGAATGGGAAAATCAAACAAAGTATGCAATGCTATTCAGGATTTTAAACAAACATCAGTTACGAATTTTATAGATAATGAGATACATAGTTATAGCAATATCATTCTGTATTCTTAATATTTGCAAGAAACACAACTGACAACAGTTCAAGATACTACTGCAAGTCACATCAAACATGATCCAATGATCCTTATTCTGTGATTGAACAAATGTCGGAACAAATGATTAATCATGTAATTAATTAGGAAAAGGCTAATAAGAAACAGAATAATGAATCAGTAACCGCTAAGCTAGAAAGATATAAAGAACGAGTCAAAACTTTCGAACAATGTCTTAATATTGATTTAAGCAGTCGTGAAAAATGATTGATTCTCAAATGGATGATATGATTAAAGAGAAGCTTGCACTGAAAGAACAAGTTGACTCACTTGAGCAAAATCTTTCTAAATAAATCAAAGAAAAGGAATGTTTATTGCAAACATTCAGCATTCACTGTTTTAAAATGAATCCAAGAAAAGGAAAATCCATAATATGGAAAATGAAATTGATTTGAAAAGAAGATACAAGGAACTTGAAAAATATTTATTTTTAAAAAGTGGGTCAATCTGCTCCAAACTGTGCACATGTCACCAAAGCCTCAGCTATTATAATGGATAATATACACAAACACCTCTAGGTTTCAAAATCTGTTTACTCTTAAGAAAGCCTCGCGTATTAAACCAACCTTGTATATTATTGTTATTAGCTCAGCTAAACATGTTGTTATGTCTTTGATTGATGATTGAGGAAACAATTATTTAGTGAAGAAGAGAGCCGATCAAAAAATGTTTGAGAAAAGAAAATGAAGGATCCAGAGGACATTACAACAAAACATTTCTCATAAACTATTGATTAGAAAAATTAAATAAGAACAATCTGACGATTTTGGGAAAACGTTTTACATCAACAGCACGAATTGATCGGCTGAACAAGCTATCTGGTTGCGAATGACCATTTCAACCAATAAATCTTTGATGCAATCCCCCCGACAAAATAGAAGCTCCCAAAGGAACTCCTAAGGTAAGTGCTTGGTGATGAAACCTTAAAAAGCATTAAATTTCACCTTGTATAGTTTAACAACATGGTGAAGATAAGAACAACACCAATGCTCAACATAAGGGCGAATGGGATTAGAACATACTAAAGCTGTTTTTAACAATGAAATTAATCCCTCATTATCTAAAATCTTTAAAAGACACGTTCAATGTGTTTTGATAATAAAAAGAGATCTCTAAATGAAATAATAGAAGTACAAACATTTTCGACCAATGGACGCTGTTGTACAAACAATCCTTAGTTGATAAACAATTTTGGAAATTGGCTAAAAATAATTACTTTTAGAAAATGATCGACTCTTACAACAAACAGTTCTCAATATGGGTTCTTTATAACTGAGATGAATTCCCCCTGTCATTTGTTGGTGAATCTGTGAATATGGAAAGACACTGAGAAATAATCTTGTAATAATGTTTCAATCTCGATGGCCAGAGCTTTGAAATCACAAAATGCGCATTTATGATCTTTTGAACAGTTACTCACCACAACTTGAAAAACATTGTATTTCTCTTGAATTGCCAATACAACTTAACCAAGAAATTTTTCAAAAAGATGAATCTTGTAATAATCAAAATGCTTTCGAAATTCCAGAGTTTTTTGAAAATAATGATTTGAAAGCTCAACTACAGGACAAAGACACTACCATTTGTAAGTTGAAGGAAATTATAAAATCAATGAGAGAAAAGTCCAAGAAAGATAATGTCAATTATGATTATTGTAAATTAGAGACCAAAAATGTAGAACTAGAAAATAGTGTGGCAAAATTGCTTTCAGAAAACGAGTGTTTTTGTAATGAAATTAATCATAACAGGTTTTTAAAGAGCAGTTTGACTCAATCAAAAAGACATGTGTTCGTACTAAATGTCACACCCCGTAAATTCCCGGTTAGTATTCCGACCCATTCTGGTCATCTACTTTAAATTTTATTCGTTACGTTTAAATCTGATAGTTTACCGAGGAGCTAAACTGCGTAAAAACTGAAAAACGTCACCGGACGCGTTCCGGCATCGGTTATAAATTAATTTAGGCATTATATGTGTTATATTAGCTTTCCTGAGTGTTTCGTGATTTTTAATCACTTCCGATATAATTAGGTTTTCTCCATTAAATTACGTTTTTCGCTTTTTTTGACCTAAACGGACCCCCGAAAACCACAATCTTTTTTCCGTGTAATACTCAATTTAATATCGTAATTCTAGTGTCATACTTCTAAAAATTTCGTTCACACCCAAACAATGTATAGCCCTCATTTCCATACATATAAAGATGTCTAAAGCCAAGCCAAAACACTCTTGGTACTTGAAATTAAATCATCCTTGAACCACTAACTCAAATTTTGAAAATATTGCCATACTAATGAAAGAAAGTGACATTTTGTATCCTAGCAACATGTATGCATGCAAGACTCTTACACATCACATGTTACTTACACACTTTGACTTCACATGAACCAAGACCAAGACATAAGCTAAGTATAATGAACCATGGACCAAAATTTTGAACCATGTTGGTCCCTTGTGGCTTGCTTCGACCGAAAACACACAAACAAACAAACACACCTTTGTGTTGTTGGTTGCCATACTTTGTCCTATTTAACCCTAAAAACCCTAGCACTTTGGCCTATATAAACTACAAGTTTCATACCATTAGGGTTCTTATCATTTCCACAAGCCCCCAACCAAACTTTCTTCCCTTTTCCCTCTCCTTCTTGGCCACGGACACCTTCACCACCCAAACACTTCCATAACTTTTGATTTCTAGCAATATCCAAGTATTCTAAGCTCATTTCTAAGGTTATCTAAGGTAGATCCAAGTGTTAGTTGGTTGTTTTCAGGTTTTCAAAGAAATATAAAATTAGGTTTCTAGCTTATTTGGGGTTTGTATGATCGATAGTTTGTGGTATAGATCTAGTGTTCTTGCTACTGCTCTTCTAGATTTGTAAGTTTTACATGATCCATTACTGGGTTCATCTATTATATCTAATAGAATCCTATGTTTATCATAAAGATCCATGTGTTTTGTGTTAATTTTACAAAAGAAATAAGTTAATACTTTTGTCATCTTTTATAATATGGAAGTAAATATTGTTACCACTTTATATTTATGTTTTATAATATGTTCTTGTGAATTGGGAGTGCAAGAGTGCGGAGTGCGAGTGCGTTGAGAGATGCCGACTTGTAGATTAGTTTGGATTAAGTTAGTTTTTGTGGTGGATTAGTTGTAAATCAAGGTTGAACTAGATTAGGCACTAATATGCGAGTTGGTGATTTTATTGGTCATATTTCGCAAAAAAACTTCTGTCCCGAATTAGTTTTGGTGGTTTTTGAGCGACTTAAAAAAGTTTTCATTAGCGTAAAATAGTTTTCGAAAGACTCATTTCGAATAGATGATTTTTCATAAATACACTGAAATCGGACTTAAAACGGCCAGTTATGGCAAATGAAACTCGAAAACATTTTTCGGCGAAAATGGAAAAATGTTATGACCAGATTCAGCAGCTAAAACTGGCTATTACGAAGCCCTTACGGCCGATAACGCTTAAGTATAAACACGAAAGTTTGTCCGGAATGAATTTTGACTATAAATGTTGGCAACCGCTTACCTAAAATTCAATAACGAGAGACATTTTAACCACAAATCGAAAAAAAAGGATTTTTAAGAACACTCTATATTGATGCTTGCTGATTGGAATAATAAAGGGAGTTTCGGGCACTTTCCATCGGCATTTTGGGTGTTTTAAAATGCAATAAAGCGAAACATATAGAAAAATGTTAGTTAATTGGTTAGAACCACTATAATGTCATGAAAGGTTATTTGAAGATGCCGATTTTAATAAAAAGTTAGGATTAATTAAAAATGGTACAAAAATACATTTTAGGCGATTTAAACATAAGGATTAAGGCTGGTTAGAATTGTTTAAGCGAATTTGCAAAATATGGAAACTTAATAAAATAAGGGTCGCTATTACGTTTTGAAACTAAAAAGATTTTCTAAAAGATGAAAGTTTTCTAAATATATGTAACTCCTTGCAATATTCGGAATTTAACTAAGACATGGTAAAGTTTCAAAGTCTTTTATTACTAAAACGCAAAACACACTTGGATGCTTTTAAATGATGAACATGATTGCTTTACGTGTGCTTTACTTGTTACTTTGCCGAATGCTAAGTCATACCCATATTTAATCTAGGTCGCGGCTAGACCTCCTTATATCATCATCGTTGTTGTGATTATCGCTTATCCTTGCTAAGGTGAGTTCATAGCCCCACGTTTTTACTGATTTACAAATGCTTTATACTATGGGGTGAGAAACATTGTTTGCTTTTAAATTGGACACAAGTTCTTTACGCGAGTTTTACATGTTTATGTGTTGCCTAAGTTGCTTACAAACCTACTACTGCCCAAATTATCATGAACTGTTAGTTTCTCGACCGGAGGACCGGTTGAGGGAGCGCGAGTGAGTAAATAGATCTATTGGGACTAATTATCCCTATCCGGGTGAGTAGCGCTCACTGTTCGAGTTTGCCAAGAACAAACGGATATATGTCATGTCGATTGTGCATTATGGTGGTCTTTGGTTTGGGACACCGGTTAAGGGCAGGAATACTATGCGACAGGATGTAACATGCCCTGTTGATTATTAGCTTCAGTGTCATGAGCTTAGCGCAACAGTAAATACTTTTTATGTGATGTTGTATCTGTTATAGTAGTCGCATACGTTTTGAAATCTTGTGGTCCACTCTTGTATTAACTTAAACCTATGAATTCACCAACATTATGTTGACGTTTTAAACATGTTTTTCTCAGGTGCATAGCTTGGATTGATTCTTGATGCTATATGGAATCTATGTGCTTTGTGACTTAACCAATTTCAAGACTTATCTATTATTTACTCGTTGTCATTATCAAAACTTTGCTATGCTTTCGCTACATCTAACTTAAATATTATGGGTTGTAAAACTTAAATTTATTTTCCGTTATGCAACGAGTAAACTTTTTCAAACGTCCATGATTAGTGGTCGTTCTTTATTGCTTTGTGATCGGATTGTTATGACGTCACGCCCTCGGACACGTATTCCGTCCAGGCCTCGTATGGGGGTGTGACAGATTTGACCTTCATTCTCTTTCTTTCTTCATTTCTCTCCTTCGGGAGTGAAGACACCATTTTTGACCCCGGCATCATCACCTTTCCATTTTCTTATCTAAAGCCGGTGGCATTTTCAATGGAAGTTTCTTGTTCTAAGTGTTGCTCTCCCTAAGGACAAATGAATTCAGGGATCGAGTCGAGCTTGCGACTCGGTGAACAAAAACAAGCCGCTTCGTGGGAGTTCACCCCATGCTTATCCATTTTCTTTCTTCTTTCTATTTTCTAACAAATGTGTTGTGATGTGAAGAGGCTTGTACTCTTCCGATTTTTCGTTGTTTGTGCTTGTGATTTTTGTAGGATTGAACCAACAATTTTTGAAGCCTCTCGTGTTCGGTGTTGTGTCCCGGTTCACTCGAGCTTCTTATCCTTTGTTTGCAATTAGTTTGGGGAAATCCGATATCCTTTCATCATTATCGATTCACGTTTATCTTTGCATAATTAATAAACGGCTTAGATTTGCGTAGAGACCCGCCTTAAACATTGAGGACAATGTTTCATTTTAGTTTGGGGAGGGAATCTGTCGATTTGATTTGATGTTACCTGCTTATTGTTTTGTTTTCACGTACCCGTTTCCCCTCCCAAAATAGCAAAAAATTTAAATTTTTCAGTCTTGTTATTTAGTTAAATATTCTAAAAAATGATTTAAAAAAATAATAATAATAAGTGTTAAGACACGAATGTAGGTTTTCTGTTGGTGAGAATAAGAAGTAATTTTTGACCCGATCGAACGTGTTGAGTTCTAGCTTTCTCCCTTAACAATTAATGATGATAGTTTGTGTTAGTCTCATGTAGACTTTAAACATGCTAGACTTGAAATCATTAGTAAATGAAGACTTGTGCTAATCTCAAGTAGATTTTAAATATGCCAAGTTGGATTTTATATAGGCTAAGTATTTGCGAATCTCTTTATTAGAGATTTTAAATTGCAAAGAATAAGAAATGATAGTGTTAATTACGAATTAGGATGCAAAACAAGGTTTATTTGGAAAACTTAAAGGCTTATAAAAATAACTTGTGGTTTTTCTTCCCCGAAGTTCTTAAAATGATTAATCATACAATCCTCTTTAATTTTACACTAGAGTTTTACTCTTAAAAGTCTAATCAAAATATTTAGAGAAAAAGCTTTATCGATGAAGTCGACATCATTTGTAAATAAGAATTTTAGTTCAAGTTTATACTTTGGTTTTCTAAAACGAAATTTTTTCTATTTGCAAAAATAATGTGTTGTATTATTATGAAAAAGAATGAAAAATAATAATAATAATAATATAGTTGATGAATAAAAGGATGCAAGTTATAAATCCTTAAGTGTTAATAATAATATACAAACTCCATCGTAATAAAGTACATGGGCATTTGTCGGTTCCCTCCCGATGTGACATCGAAAGAAAGGATGGAGGATGTATATTTAGGATCGGTATCATAATAAGTACACTGACTCTTGTCGGAGGCGTGGCCGATGTGTCGTCGAAAGAAAAGTGATACCGGTTCCTAGCCTAATAATGTAAATAGTAATGTTAATGTTGCAAATTAGAAAATAAATAGTAAAAGTTTATTTTTCTAAAACCAAAATATTCTTTTGAACTAAAATTTGCAAAAGTCTACAAGGCTTTTTCATTGGAAGTTCATGCGTTTTGATTATTATTCTCCGGATGGGGTCTCAAAAACCTTAGCACTTACCCGATGACGGTGGGATGCTAGAGAAGAAAGTCATTAATGGGACAAGTGAACCAACGAGGTCTTATCTAAAGAGGTTTTTGTTTGCTTTGAGTTGTGATCTTGCTAAGTAATTAACATATTAGCCAAAAGGCCCATGTGTAAAGCTTGGTCGGATTTTAACTATCTAAATTTGTGGATTTAATGGTTTAAATTAATTTGAACACACACACATAAAAATATATGATATGTGTCGGGAAGAAAATTTCACAAGTTGTAATTATAAGAAGTCTTAGCATCTTAATTTGTACTTAACGGTGATCTTATTTTTAAGCTTAGTATGGGAAAAGTGAAAAATCGGGAATGAGGAAATTATCTTTTTAGACACTTAATTGTGCTTTTTGTTCCATGATCCTTAAAGTTACCACCAAGGTAATGAAAACAATACATTATGTCACACTAGAATAAGTTGTAGTTAGGTAGTCTATTAAGAAAAATCATAAAAATGAAAAAATCTTTGAAAATGGGAAATCGGGTGTTTTATAACTTGTGACTTAGAAATTTTACCCACGAAAGATTTTACTACTTCTTAAAGGATTAGTTTGGGGAAATTTCTTGGAATTTGGTTATAAAGCATGTAATATTGCGTGAGGACATACAATTTTGGGGAATTTTCATATGTGTGAAATACACATATCCGTTTATACCTAAAAAGGCCCAATTAAGCCCAAAACAGACTAAAAATGGCAAAGAT
Organism: Tanacetum coccineum; assembly: GCA_026074375.1. Taxonomy (NCBI): domain Eukaryota; kingdom Viridiplantae; phylum Streptophyta; class Magnoliopsida; order Asterales; family Asteraceae; genus Tanacetum; species Tanacetum coccineum. The sequence goes on along the minus strand of BQNB010074295.1, from coordinate 6,178 downwards.
ATGCTTGTTTTTGTGTTTTGTGTGTGCAGGTACGGATAAGATAAAAATCACAAGAAAACCGTCAAAAACGGGCAAACACGGACACGAGGAACGGAAGAGCACAAAAGAAGCCAGGAAATCAAGCCAAAGTCAAAAAGTCAACCTTGGTCAACTCTCAGTCAACCAAAGTCAACTCAGTCAAACTACAAAAACCCAAAGTTACAAATCTAGTCCCTCAAGTTTCCAAAGTTACACAAATGGTCCTTGAAGTCTAAATGGGCCCATTATCCATAAAAACCTCACCCGGATCCAAAGCCCAAAACAAAAGCCCAATATCCAACCCATAAACCTTTTATAAAAATCTAGGGGCCATTTCTGCCATTTTAGAAAGTCATTTAACACTACACTTTTGTTTAACAAAGACAAGGCCATTCTTGCCAATACCCCAAAGTTATACATGTTTTTTACCAATTCTGTTAAAACAAAAAAAAGGGCGCCAAGAACCTCATCACTATCCATCGTCTCCTTCGCCATTTAACTCAGGGTAAAACAAAGGGCTTTTGTCAATTGAAGGATAAGATGGACAATTCAAGAGCTCTAGTACATGATGGCAGGGTTTTAAAAGTCATTTCAAGGATCCTCATTGGTCAAGTCAAGCAAGAATGCCACGTGGATACAAAGGAAGCACAAGGAAATGTGGGTTTTTACACTATAATCACTCTCTAAAGAAGCACAGACGTCTCAATCACGGATTGCCACGTTGGCAATCCGTGTGAGAAAGAATGTGATCCAAGGGTTGAGAATTACTCTCCAATGATTGAAAGTTTATACGGCAGAGATTGATAGGAGCGTCTAACTAACTTGGACCCCTAGAAGGTTCTCTCAGCAGCTATAAAAGGCCCTCACTCACACACGCATAATCATCTTCTTTTCTTGTAATTTTTTTAGCTTAATTTAGTTTAGCTTATGAAATTTTCATGTATATTCTTTAAATTACTATTGTAATCTCTTTCCAGTAATGTAACAAGCTTTTAGTACATGAAATTCAGTCTTCTTTTAATAAAATTGTTATAAATTCTCAAATAGCTCTAGTGTTCTCATGTTAATGACTCATAAGCTCTCAATAAGCTCTTATTAGCTCTCTAAGTCTTTAAGCTTAGATTGAGCTTAATTCAGTCTTATTAATCTACTTAAATAAATAAAATCAGCTAATTACTTTGATAATTGGACTTATTAAGCTTATGGAAAGGGATCCAATAATGGAAGGGATCCCAAGGACTTTACTGGCTTATCTTAGGATAAGCCAGAGCTGTTGATAAGCTTAATTGAGCCCTTTAGCTTCTGTTTAGCTGAAGCTTCTAGTAAGTTTTCATTTAAATTCCTTTATCCTTAAATATATACTTAATGTGTGCTTATCTGCTTATTAGCTTTGCTTTGTCTGCTTATTAGTTACTTATTTGAGCTTATTTGTATTTCATTTTGCTGAATAATCATGTCCTTTTACCTGTTTTCAGCTTGTGTAGTTTAATTCATAGTTGCTATATAATTAGTCTTAAAAAATCAATAAAACAAAAAAATAAAGTAGCATAGTTGTAATTCTTTGATTCTAGTTAATTCAGTTGTTGATTTATGTTTGTTAGGGTTGATATAAGCTTAGAAGTGTCTGGTAATAAAGTTCTAATAAGTAGGATTTAATTTCATAAGCTTAAGCTAAAACTGTCAAAGTTAAAGGAGTGTTTGGAAAAAGCTTGTTTGACCTTAAATAGTCAAAATATTTTGGTAAATCCTCTTTTGACAGTTTGATAATCATATTTGAATAAGTTTTGAGCAAATTTGAAGTATCAGTTTAAGTTTAAAATCATTTTTGGCTTAAATTTCTTGGTTGTGCACCAGGGGAGATTTCTCCCTTACTTTGATTACTAAAAATTGATCCAAGCTCTCAAAGGTTTGGTTTGTGTGAGTTTTGTGTTTAAACACACTAAAATAGAGTGTGTACTGCAGGATTTCCCTTAAGGAAACCTGCATTTGTGTTTTACTTCTTGTCAAATTGCATCAGCAGTACTAACATCAGTTAGTACTGCTGTCTTTTTAATCTTTCATTTAAGCTAGTGTTTTAGGAATTTAGCTTTTAAATTCAGTAGGTGTTTAGATTTCATATAGGTTAATTTAGTTTTAAACTTGTTTTCTCATTCTTTTGCTTATTAGCTTTGGGGTACATTTGCTTTTTAAAGTTCAACAAAATCCTCAAAAAGCCAAAAACAGTAGTTATGGTAAGTGGCCTTTAAAACTAGATTGTTGGCTTATAGGAATAGATTTTATGCATGATATTAAGAGCTTATATGTAGTTTGTCTAGTTTCCAAAAGCTTAGTTTATGTCCTGGCTTATTTTGCTTATTAGCTTTTCTTGAATTTGAGCTTTAAGTGTTTAATTCTGAGTTTGCTGATTTTAATCATAAATTTAGATAACTTAAAGTGTTTTTAGTTAGTGTAGCTTATCAAAATTAGCTTCCTTACATCTTAAGGTTTAGAGATCAGCTTTTGGTTTTGCATTTTAAAATAAGTAGTGTGCATGCTTATAAGTGAAAATAAACTCTCAAGAGCTCAAAACCTCACTTTCTGAGGTCAGTTGCTTAATAAGCTCTTAGAGAGCTTATCTTTGAGTTTGAGCTTATTGTTGTTTTATTAAAAATGCTTAAAAATATGTCCTTAAGAGCTTTGTACTTTTAGATTTCAAAAAAATAAAAAAATTCAAAAAGGGGTGTTAAACAACCTTGAACCCGTGACCACCCACACACAAACCCAACGCCTTAACACTTGTGCTACAATAGCTCATCCAGTCACTTCTCCCTTCATTTAATTGATAAACTCTTTTTCATTTCCTTTTACTTTAAAAGCCGTAGCTTCTTTGTGCTTATTAGGAGCTTATTTGATAAGCTGGGGGGTTAGTTATAATTTTCCCTTGATCTTTGTAGCTTATTGGACTTTCCCTGAATTTTTGATATTTTTCCATCAAGTAGATTATTTTTAATCATTTTTCTTAGGATTTAATTTTCAAAAAATCTTAAAAAATAGAAAAAAGTTTCAGAAAAATACAAAAAAATAGTTTTTAGCATTAGATTAAATACTTTTAGGTTTACATTTAGAAAAATCATTTTCAACACTTTTAGATTTTAATTTTCATTTTTAAGCCTTTATTTTTAATTTTAAAAATAGGATTTTAATTTTAAAAATAGTTAAAAATAGTTTTCTGAGTTTTTATGTTATTTTAGACTTTTCTAAGTTTAAAAATCATTTTTCTTAATTTTTAGGACTTAATTTGCTATTTTTTAGGATTTAATTAGATTAAAATAGTTTTTAATTCATAATAAATTCAAAAATAATCAAAAAAATATTTTTCTTTTTCTTAAAATTTTCTTTTGTCCTAATTTAGGTTTAGAAATTTAGTTTGCATTTTTAGGAGTTAATTTTAGTGTACTTGCTTATTCGTCGCGTTTTATTTGTTTCCCGTTAATTGTTTTAAGTGTTTAATTGCTTTTGTGTTCTTATTTTAATTGTTGCTTTTAATTGGTAGTTATAGATAATCAAAAATATCTTTTCTCTCATTCAAATCATCATCCAAACTAAGGCGTGGTTTCAATTTCACAAGTCGTTGGGGAAACGACCCGGGAAAGCATACTTCCCGGTAAACATACGTATATTATTATTATTATATATATTTGTATAAGAATTTTCCTAGAGGGCTACTTTGGGAATTATTCTCTATACTTTTGTGTATTAATATAATATAGTGTGTTAAAATTATTATCAATCAAGAACCTACTAGCCTATTATGTTCTAGACCGGCAAGAGTTTTACCACCGGTACCGGAAATGAGGGTAGGGTGATCTACCCTTAACATTTTAGCAAGAAGAACATCGCTCTGCTTCAGCAATCTTTTCTTTTTAACCTTCTTGGGTTGCTCCGTAACAACCTCCTCCTCACTCTGCCTCACCGCAGTCGTACCCTCATCCGGGTCCTCCAACTCTAGATAGGCCTCCTCTGGAGCAACATCTTCCTGCCCTTCCTCAGTCGAAGCAGAGACCTCTGCAGCCGTAGCAGAACTACTACCCTCGGCGGCGGGAATCACCAGAGGCATAAAGCAATGTCGGGTACTCTCCAGCAACGTCACCTGGTCGTCTCCCTTCTGAACCTCCACCGCTTAAACCTTCTGAGGGTCAGCAGTTTTGATAAAGTCAAACAATCCCATCTCTACAAAATAAACATTAAATGATCAGGCTTCATACTGTAAAAGTACCACCACCAAAGGGAAGTAACACCCACCCGATCCGTTAGGATACTCAAAAACCAGATAAGAATTTTCGTCAAAAGGATAATACGGGCTCAAACCCACAAGGCATAAAAAGCACTCCGGATACCGGCGGAAAGGAGCCTTATGGCTTTCAAGAAGTTTAACGGTTTGCTCTTGACAAGCAGTAAGATGAGGAGCCGAATCCTTTTCTAGGATGCCTCCCGTATACAAAGAGACGGAAATGAGGAATACGCAAGAATCAACCCAGAAAAAATGGTCAGCCCAATTTTTAATGGAATCCGGAGGTTTTGAAAAGCAAGATGGAGCCGAGGTGGAACGCTTAGCAAAAGAAAACAACCCATCGCTATACGAACGGGTGTAGAAGGTGCCGAACACGGTCACTGACGGTGAAAGGTTAAGTACGCGCGTTAGAACCTCAAAATAAGACACCCGGGCAGCACCAAAAGGTGACAATTGAGAAATATGAACACGAAAGTATTTGAGAACGGCCATAAAAAATTTTGTAAACGGAATCCTTCAACCGCAAACGTCAAAGATCCTACTATATACACCTACTTTACGACTGGAAACTGGGTAATGGTTTTACCACGCCCTAGGGCAGTGGGATGAACCTCAGCCAGAATATAAAAGTTGTCGCAAAAGCTATCTATCATTTCTTGGATCATAATAGAATATTTGGCAGCAAAGTTAGCCATTTGGGAGGTTGAATGAGGAAAAATGCAAACCTGAAGTCCGAAGAACCTTAAAAAAGAAGAAAACAAGGTGCGAACATATGATAAAGATGAAAAGCGTGAAGAAATCAACAATAGTGGAAAGTAAAATTGTGGAAAAGGAAACAATAAAAATAGGAGGGGGTATTTATACCCTCGGTGTATTTATATCTACCCATAGCCAGATGATGACACGTGTAACCCACTCACGTGATCAATGGTTGGGGTTCGCCTATGAAATAGTTAAAAAAGCTGTAAATACGTCACATCAGTCAGAAGATAAAAGGACAACATCGGTCTACGTCACCTAAACATCACCAACTTGATAAAGAAGCTTCGCGAAGAAGACACATGACCACGGAAGGCGGCAAATCATTAGCAATAAACCTGAAGTCTAGCACTGTTCATTGCACGCGGGACATGGTCTGCAGGAAATATCATACTAGACTGGGGGGGACTTGATGACGTATAGTAGGTATACCAAGCCTCCGGGCTTGGGTCACACTGCCACTTGGGCTTCTAGGCCCAACTTAGCAGTCATGGGCCGAAACTAAACCCAATCCTGCACTGGTAACGGCCCGGACACAGCAAAACGGACGCGGACCTAACTATAGGCTACTTCCGTCCGCGGAAAACACACGCGTCCGTACACACGATTACCGCGGAACCTTGCCCGACAAGGGATCCACTCCGACCACTAACGAAACAGACGAAATACTAGGAAACCCTAATATTTCACTCACTTATAAACCCGAATTCTTTCTAGGTCTTGAAGGACCGATTCGGGTGCTCTGAAAATTGATAGATAGTAGATACCAAGACTACCAAGCACAAACTTGATAAGAGTCAGACGACCCCCAATCGACAGAAGATTAGCTTTCCAAGAGGAAAGCCTCATATGAAAACGATCAACAAGCGTCTTCCAGCTAGCAATAGACTTCATATTGGAACCAATGGGGAGACCAAGGTAATTGAAAGGGACATCACCTGCCATACAACCAGCATTGCTAGCCATACTTAAAACTTCATCTTTATTACCCATGGGAAAGATGAACGAGGGTTTAAGAGACATGATTTACATGGTCACAGCTCACAAGTCATTTTAAACAACACTAAAATTTAAATATGTTTTTAAACGCCGTCACATTTTCAACCACTTTGGCTTTGCCATCTTTTTGTC
>BQNB010074294.1:0-31842 GCA_026074375.1 Tanacetum coccineum | reverse complement strand
TTAGGACTCGACATCTAGCTTAGTGTCAGAAAAGAAAGTAAGCGACGTGTAAACAGTTTTCTCCGCCTAAAGGGAGCTTGTTTACATAGTGAAATCTCGAGTGGAGTACTCGGGGAGTGGAGTAGGAACGAAGAGGTGCTTCATTGCCGAACCACTATAAATCTTGGTGTCTTGGTTTGATCGTTTCTTTCTCTATCTCTTTAGTGTTATTGTTTACTTAGTTCTTTATATTAGATATTTTTGTTGTGATTCATATTGTTGATTGATCATATAACTCGAATCTAACAATTTTTAAAGCAAAGTTTTAAAACGACCAATTAACTAGTAAACTATTCAACCCCCCCCCCTTCTAGTTTCCTACACTCTGTTTGAAAGCAGCAATTTCAAGAATATCATCATTGATGCAGAGCTTGGTAGAATACATAGCATTGCTCATAGAGGGTTTTTCTAAATGATGTTACAAAGAAATAAAGATTAACTAATATTAACAGCAGGTATGTTGTATAAAAATGATAATTGGTTGATTGCTTACCATTAAAGTACTTAACATTAGGTAACTATAGTATCATCATAACATGACTCATTGAGTCCCTCTCATTATGCAACTTAGCAAACTTCTCAGACCAAGAATAAAAGAAACAACATTCAAGCTTTGAACCTCTGTTAATAAGTAGAAAGTAAAAACATATAATTAGACAAAAGATATAATAAGGATAATGTTTATCAAAAGTTTTGATTATAATCTTACTCAACGTCCTCAAGTATGACGGTCCTCCTTATTTTGTCGACACTAAAATTGTTAAAAAGGATAGCGTCCGAAATCGAAACAATTGTTCCAATGACATCTGCATTTTTATAAAACAATTATTTAAAACAAAAAGTCACAAACAAACAAACAAATAAACAATCAAAAAGTAAAACTCACCACATAGTTCTGTATCAGAGAAACGTCTGGATATAAAAGTAATGAAATGCTCAAACATAAAGCTACGGGTGTTGTTGTCAAAACTTGCAACCCTTGTGACAGCCGTGTTCTTAAAAAATTCAATTTGTAGCGATGATTCAGTAAGGGTAACTTGACTCTATTTTCATCGACTCCAAAGTTGCCAATGCGGTAACAGACTCCTTCATCAAGCAGAAGTTGAAACTTGTTGATAATTTGGCCTTTAACGGTGGCGTCAACATGCCCTACAATATATATATGTATACGTATATGTATATGTATATCTATATCTATATATATGTGTGTGTATATATATGTGTGTATATATATGTATGTATATATATGTTTGTATATATATATATATATATATATATATATATATATATATATATAATATTTTTTATATATATGTATATATATGAATATTGATATATATATATATATATACATATATATATATATATATATATATATATATATATATATATATATAAAGATCAGTTGCATCTGTTATTGTAAAACAATTATTCACAAAACAACTTATACACTTTATGAATTGTAAAAACACTTACTTGTGGATCTTGCAAGACGATATCTAAACTCTACATCTCATTAGGCTTTCCAGCGAGGTGAGACTTCCAAATACTGATGCAGCGTGCCAATATTTTGATATCATCAAGCATGAGATCCATGTCACACAATTAAGTCATGTTTAGTTCCATTTCTTTTGCTACAAACACAAACAAAACATTTATGTTTTAAATATAAGCATAAACAAAAAATATGAATGCAAATGAAAATATAAAATATTAAGAATTCAATAGCAGAACAGAGAAAGATGGAAAAAGGTGAGTGCTTATGTATGTATGTGACTAAGGTATTTATAATGTCTAGAATAAGTTAAAATGTTCATTTAAATTTCAAAAAATTTGGTGGATAACTATGGAAACGATTTTAGCATTCAAAGTGATTATCCTAAAAATCAAGAATTTTGTTACATTGTGATAAATGATTTTCGGTTTTGTATTTCAATGTTTACAGTTTTTCAAACTTTCCTCAATTATATGATTTTTAAATGTGAGGTGAGAGAAGACATTAAATGTGATGTTAATTTGTTGGATGATGTTTGTTGTTAACATTAAATGTGAGGTGAGAGAAGACAATATCAGCTGTTGATTATTTTTAATTTACACGTGTCATTGTTTTTATAATTTTTGGGAGAAGATTGGTTTTTCAAAAGCTTCTTTTATATTATATATATATATATATATATATTATATATTTTATATATACTTTTATTATATATACATACATACATACCATATTACATTAATATATATATATATATATATATATATATATATATATATATATATATATATATATATTGGCATTTTCTTTGCAGAACCATTTTTTTGTACAGAACTTACAGAACCACTTCTACACCCTTGGATTGTTTGATCAATGGTTACTATGAATTGTGCCATTTATGTAATTAAGTGAAAGATTAGACCACCACTTGTAAAGCTGAAAGGGCATTTTCGGAATTTAAGAATAAGCCTCTTATCAACCATCCCTAATTTACTGGTATAGTTACACTTTAATTTTGTCAAAGAAAAATTAATTCTCACAATTATCTCTTTTTCAGTTCTCTCCATCGATGAACACAGTAAATACAGACGTGAATCATTGGTCCAGTTATCATGATAGAAGGTTTGATCTGTTTATTATGCCTTCTATTTTAATTTCTTTTATAAAGATTTGATTTTAGGTTTCTTTTTTGTCTTATAACTCATTTTGATTTTGGTCTTGTCCTCACTGATTCTTTCTTTATGTATATTTTTACTCAATTTTAAATTTGTTTTTTCTATTGATTTGTTATAGTTTGATCTGTATGAGATTAGTTAATCAATTCTAAGAAGTTTACAGATCCGGGTCAGGTTTTTATGTACTGACTCTGCTTTTTTGAAATCATTAAATCGATTTTTATTTATTATTCAGTTTGGTTTTTGAAATCAATTTTTTGATTCACTTTCTATTAACTTCACCATTCATAATCTCAATCAGTTTTTGTTGTTATAAAAGTTACCAATATTTCTAAAAAACAAGATATCAAAGGCCGACCTTTTGGTCTTAATACATTCAACCTTTTAAAGGATAGGATATGTGGAGAATCACCCATGTTATTTTTATTCCCATAATATTGTTAAAATTTATAAACATTTGCATTATGCCTTTTAAATCTATAGGAAGTCACATAGAATTTGACATTTGCATATGTAAATTTATACATGAGTTGTATTTCGTTTTAGTGTGCCATATAGGAACTTGAATAGCTATTGACTTTTGATACTTGTTTGACTTTTGTTTGGACTATATTAATGTTAGCCGTGATATTTAGTAAAGTGATGGTCATTAATCAATCCCGAGCCTTGTATAGGAAAACGTAGTTTTCGGGAATTTAGTTAAGCTAGTTGGGCCTAGTTGTCGGGCTCAAGCCCATTTGTTCTATGAACCGGCCCAACTCAAAGCCCACAAGAATAGTCCTTTCTTGTAGCTATTTAAAGCCCTCTCCAAGAGTGGAGAGGGTGTTGCTTCTCATTTTTCTTTTGTGAAACAAGTAACCATTTTTCTTCTTTTTTACTTTCTCTCAGATAAAATAATCTATTTTCCTCTTATTTTTGTGTTTGAGAGAGACTGGGAGAAGAAAATATATCCTAACAAGTGGTATCAAGACCAAGTTGGGTTAAAGTGATTTAATTGTGGTAACTTTTAAGTTTTTATTGTTTCGGCTTATTTTTTGTTTGTTTTTTTCTATTTTCAAATTGTTTTTTCCATTATACTTTCATTATGATTTTTTAGTAAAGAAGCTTGTGGTTTATGTGCTGTAATTCGATGAGGAATTGTTGTTGTGCAAATCGCAGGTCGGAAAGAAGCATAATCTCGAACTTAAATCACTTTTGATCGAACTTAGCGAATTTGTGATCGAACTATCGAATCACGAACGAGTGTCTTACAACAAGTTCAGAACGATTTGGTTCGAACCTAGCGACAAATCGAAACAGGGATTTCTTGTTTGGATCGAACTAGTGCAATTTTTATGGACCGAACTATCCCCGTCCCGATCTGAAAACAGCATCCGAATCGAAACGAAGCGACGTGAATCTAACTAGCGTCGATCGAACAAGCGACGAGTCGTACATAAGGCCGTCGATCGAAACAACGAGCAGACAGATCGAAACTACTGTTCGAACAAGCTTAGCTCGAACGAGCGGTAAGGTTTCGAACAAGCGTTGGATCGCACGAGCGTAGGTCGAACAAGCGTTGATCGAACGAAGCGAAGGACCGACACTCGCGTGAATCGAACTAGGGACGATCGAACGAGCTAAGGATCGAGACTAGGGTCGATCGCTACGATCTGAAGGATCGATCTAGGGTCGAACGATACGAGCGATAAGAAAAGGGTTTCATAAAACAAGCATAACTTTTGAACCGTAATCCGTTTAAGTGCCCGTCGACCCTCTCAAATCGAAGAGAAAAAACATAAAGGATGCACGCTGTAACCATCCTTTAGGCTGGTTAAAGGATATTTCGGAAGCCCAAAAACATCCGTTATCTATGATTATTGACACTTTTCAAGTATTTTTGGAATTTTTCCCGCCGCTGAAAATCCGAATCAGAAATCATTCACTGGTTACTAGTGATTTGTAACATCCCCGTAATTCATTAGTCGTTTTTGAACATAGACGATTAAAATCCCTAGAACGTTTAATTTGAATCAAATCCACAACAACAACAAAACAATTTAATACCTCAATAAAGATCCTTGTTTATTCATTTCACGATCAGTTTTAGCAATTTCTACTCAACAAGACATCTAAGCTGCCGTTCCTGAAAACCGCCCTCCTATGCTTAACAAAGAGAAACTATGTTCCAAGGTCATCACGTCCTTCCTTCGGTATGCTAAGAGTAGCCAAAAGAAAGTTAATCTACAACTCCATTATGAACAGTTCCCAATGTCAGACTAAATGAATTCCTGAACCAGTGATGCAATCGTGAATTACCTGTTCCTGAAACGCTCATGAACAAAACCGATGATGAAACTCACAGTAGCAAAATAAAACAGATGGAAGCATATTATCAAGCCTATTCAAGACCATTCTTCTCTTCTTCCTGAATACATCTATGCTGCAGTTTGATAGTTGTGAAACTGCTCAGGAAAATCTTGTTACTTGTGCAACAAATGAGAGAAAGTTTCTGATATTGAATTCAAGAAAAGAAGCTAAGTTGTTTAATGAATGGGAAAGGTTTACTTTCCACTGATTGGAATCGATTGAGTCTTGCTAATCATCACCGTTTCTCAAAATGATGATGATTTTAAGAGAAACAAACACATTCCTTGAAAAATTGCTAGTAATCTCAAGTTCCTAAACAACGTACACAACCAAATGGAGTCGACATTACTATTTGGTTCATCAAACGAAGGACTTGCATACGACAGATTACACTCAGTTGTATGATTTCTTGAAGTACAATCAAAAGGAGGTTGATGATCAAAGAGCTGAATGACTTGCAGAAACACATGATCCGCTAGCACTCATGGCAAATTCCAACAATCCAGTTCAACTGAACCAGTTTTTCACCAAGTCAACCATCACCAAGTACCTACAGTGCAACAACCCACAACCCATCAACAAACAACTAACAACCACAACCATCATTCAACCAGAACAACATTCAACAACCAAGTCGCCAAATCCCGGAAGAGCATCACATATCCCACAACCGGAATGAACATTGGCACTCGCTCAAATGCAAAGGCATTCAAACTGAAACTACTCAGCACCAACCAACAACAACCAGAGAATTTCATCAGACCCGCGTAAACTGCATGATTGCTCAACCGGTATAATTTGGTCAAGACAGACATATGCTGATTGTGAGCTAATTGAGGGAAACAGTTTAAGAAAAAGAACAAACAAAAAAAAAAAAAGAATAGAAAAACATGATAGAAAACAGATATGCTGGGCAAATTTTGGTATCAAAATGAGTAAAATGCAGTACAGAATGTCTGAATCAGTTGTTCTAGATGTATTTCAGAATCAGGTTGTTCAGAATATTGGGAATGGAAATGTTGTTGCAATGCAACGGGTTGAGGGTAATGCTCCTGGGAAATAATGGTAATCAGATAAGTGTTACAACTGGGCAGAGGAAATTGGGTCAACTTGCAAAGGAACTGTACAGTCAGACCAAGGGAGAAGGGATGGCTGCTCTTACTTCAGACGTCAGTTGTTGATTGCCAAAAGGAAGAATCATGAATCCAACTCCAAGCAGAAGATTGATTTGATGGCAGCTAGCATCAATCATGATGGAAATTGAGGAAGTCAATGCAAACTGCATTTTGATTGGCTAATTGCAAAGCAAGCATCAGGCATCTGACATCGGGAACTCCGACGACAAAGCTCCCGCTATGATTCAGACGATCAGCTGAGGAACACAACTATGAACAACTGCTATGATAAAGAGAAATTCATATGTTTACTCAAGAGGAGCAGATACTGAGGATACTCGAAAACCCACTCCTGAACCACACCAATAACAACAGAATGACAATGTATTCTAATATCTCGTGTGTGGGAACAAAGAAGGTGGTAACAGTAGATCAACATACTGAAACTGATTGAGGAAACACGTGCTTACATTGAATCAATATATAATAATTTGGCCCTGAAGTTGAAAAGTCCAACTCGGTCCATCGGAAACTGAAAGAAACAAATCTGATTTGACCACGAGCTTGCTATATATAAAAATCAAGGAAAAGTTTTTTTGAAATAGTCAAGAAAAATATGACAAAAACTTGAAAGATAGTTATCAAAATCGGTTAATGAAACAATGTCCTACTAAAAAGATAAATGCTCTTCATTTAAGTTCCGTTAAACAAATACGACTTTGAATGAGGAAATTCAAAATTACGTAAACAGCTTTCAACGTAAAACAAAGTTTTCTTCTCTTCTCGAAGAAAGAAAAAGTTGAAGTCTATTTCAACATTCGAGAAGACGATCATCTTGATAAACAAATTCAACATGAGAAAAATAAAGGAATTAGATAACATTTTGGTTAAAACGGGTCAATCGATTCAAACGATGCATATGCTTTCACCTAAGCCAGACTCGTTTTAAAAAACCAGCACCGAAACATAACTGGGCTTTGGTTATCCAAAATCCCTTTTATTCTCAAGCAAGCTCAGCGAAAACAAGTACATCGCTATGAGAGTATGATGGCAAAGTGTTACTCTTGAAATAGCATGATTCCTCCGTTGTGCAAGATTCCGAAGGAGACAACACACTGCAGCAATGATCAAGAGAGTCGCAAAAAATGAAACAATTGAACAAAGAAATAAAACCAGGCAAACTTTACAAAGATTAATCAACTTTTGTGGATTTTTGTTCTCAAAAACGGCCAAGACACCAAGAAGAGGGTGTAATTTTAAATACTTTCCAAAACTGCCACTGTTTCAATAAAATCGATTTCACATTCAAAACCAAATGAAGATTTTGGATGAACGACTACTCTAATGTGCAACGAAAATTCTAAATGAGTAAAAAAGCTACCATTGTGGACTCTTCAACGAGTTGTCAAACATAGAAAGACTTTAAGATACATCACAATTGGTCGTCCAGTGCTCATCAAGATATTCACAAAATTTTAAAAGAAGAAATTTTTCCTATCATCAACCAAGTGGATTCTAGACTTCAAAATTTTGAAATTCAATTTTTGAAAGAAGCAGTCAAATTTGTTCGAGACTTTAAATCTCTTGCAAAAGAAGCTGATGAATCTCTTGCTAAGCACAAGACATTGGAATTGGAAATTGAGCGTCTCTTGAGAGCAGTTGTCAGCACGAACAATTATGTCTATTGTGCATGCAAAATCCATCGGTTGTAGATTCATCAAATCTCCAAACTGAGCTTGACCGTACGAAAGAACGACTTGAAAACTGTATCATTAAAAAGGAGAATGAATATGCTAAACTTTGGAATGATTGGTACAAAAAGTGTGAAGAATGCAAATATGACAAAATTTCGTACGATAAAGCTTACAATGACATGCAACAAAAGATCGAACGTTGATAATCTCAGTTGGGAGATCTCAAGGGTAAAAGTACTGATACACCCATGTGTATCAAATACCCTGTGATCCTGTTGTCTCAGAAACTTTAAAACGCAATTTTCGAATTAGATTTTCCGTCAGGTTTCGGAATTATGAAAATGAAAATGCTCACCTTTAAGACCACATACAAAACACGTTTGACTCTATTTCTGTGACACGTGCTCAAACGAAAACAATAATTGACAACTTTTCAACACAAATTAATGATACGATCTATGAAAATGCTAAGCAAAGAGCCCAGATATTTGAAAAAAATATCTGACCAAGTGGATACCACAAAAGGTACGAGTACGAATACAAAGTTTTGGCAAATCAATCAACCGGAGGAAACCGTGCTTTGCAACCTGTAAGAAAAAAACTTTGTTTTGAGACAAACCAAATGGATTTTCAATCTGATCATTCAACATCATCAAAAAATCAGGGTTCCTCAAAAGGGTTGATAAGTCGAACGATTTGTCATAGGACCAGTCACTCAAACTCTGTACCCACCCACACCACAGAATCAAAAATGTGAAACATGATACAGGTGTATTGCCCCAGGAATTTTATGGATTAATCCTTTCAACCTCTAGGGAAGAAAAGTAAATGTCCCTAACAAATTTAGAACAGAGCGTTAGACAACGCCAAATCACCTATTCACAACCTCATGTCGTCACTGAAAGAAAGATGTTAATTCTGACTCAAATGGTTTATCTTCTACAGGATTATGACAACACTACTGCTAAGACCAATAAGAGCCACTAGCCTAGGAGCAATACAAAGAATGATATTGTCCCCACTGCGTCTACTAGTAGTTGCAACAAGAATAAAGAAGGTGAATTAGAAGAACACCCATAGGAATTTACTGCTTTTCTAATAATAAGAAACATAATCATCTGAAATGTAAACACGTAAGCTTAATATTCAGAATGATAAATCTGAATTGTTTGTGCTATTGTAACCAATGTTTACTCACTCTAATCATGATGTATGTATGCTTAAATATGTGCATTGTCATGAATTCTCGTGGCAAGAAACAAAAGGCAAATGTTTCAACATTAAAACAAAAGAAACATAAGCCAAAGGTCAAGAAACCTAAGAAGGTAGGGTCCAAAGAAAGACTTGCTTCACCTAAGCCTAGTAAACCTAGAATTTGCCTTAGGTGGTCACCAACTGGAAGAATGTTTTTGACATACAGAAAATTAATCGCATCAGTGATCTGATAGTGCCATCTGACTGCTCTAAATGGTGATAATGCTTTTATTTCTAACCCTTCGGAACCTAAAATCAAACGGTTTTTCCAATTCTAACATTTCTATCTTGGCAGGTTGATCCAATTTGTCTATGGTGCGTCGACTCAGGTTACGCCAAGCATATGACCGGGAAACCAAAGCTTCTCATCAATTTCCGTCTGGAAGTTTTTGGAACCGTTTCGCTTGGAAAATGATCAGTTGCTGCAATTTTTGGGTTTCGGTGATCTTCAATGGGGAAAATATTTATGATCACCAGGGTTTATTACGTTGATGCTTGGGGCACAATCTTTTCTCATTTGGGCAGTTTTGTGATTCAGATTAAGGTTTGCCTTCCAAAAGGAATTTTGTTTTGTCAATCTCAAGAAGGAGTTGATATGTTAAAAGGATAACCGTTCAACAAACCTTTACACCCTCAATCCTCCATGAAATGGCCTCCTGCCATCCCCAATTTGCCTCATGTCTCGAGCAACAACTACAAGTCAATGGTTATGGCATCAACGTTTTACCCACCTTCAATTTTGACACCAACAATGACCTTGCCAAAAAACGATCTTGTCACCCAACCGGTCTACCCAAAATTCAAATATCACAAAGAACACCTTTGTGCCCTCATGTGAGCAAGGAAAATGCAAAAGGGCAATCACACCCACCCAAACCATTTCCCAAATTCTAAGCAGAGGTTACACCTCTTTCATATGTGATTTTGTGTGTCCACGAGAAATTGCATAGCATAAATGGAAAGCGATATGTTTAGGTGATTGTGGACCGATAACTCCCCGTTACACTAACCTTGGGTACAATTTTCTCAGATCAAATAGAAAAGCACCAGAAGTGATTTAAACCTTCCTGAAGCGAATATCTGTCCTTCTTCAGTCACCAACTGTCATCATCATACGAACCGACAAAACGGCAAAAAATTCAAAAATCAAATCCTTAAAGAATACTTTGATAGTGTTGGCAATCTCTACCAAGCGTCTCTGTCCGTACACCTCAAAAAAAATGGAGAGTTGAACGAAGAAATCGAGACGCTGTGTTGAGCTGCTAGAACAATGATGATTTTCTCACGTGCATCCGTTATTCTTATGTGCTAATCGATTGCTACTGCGTGCTACACTCAAGGAATCGCTCCATCATTCACCGTCGATTTAACAAAACACCATACGAGCTCAATAACAGCAAAAAACCTGATATCTCCTTTCTACAAGTATTCGGGGCTCTCTGTTATCCCAAGAATGATCGTGAAGATATTGGGAAGCTTGGTGCAAAAGTTGAAATGGCTTTTTCATTGGTTATCGCTGATATCCCTGTGCTTACAGGGTTTACAATCGAAGGACAAAGAGAAACATTGGAGACAATGAATGTGACATTGATGATCTTTCACCAAGCTATGTCTTTTGATCAAAGCAGTTCAAAACCCGTCCTCAAAGAATGACTTCTGCAAATCAGTTTCAGGACTCGATCTACTTATGCTCCCGACACACAATAACAACTCAAAAACAAACTAATGGTGAATTGGATTTACTGTTCGAACTATGTATGTGATTAATTGTGGTCAACCGTCTTTCTTGCTCCAAGAACTGCTCCGTATGCTCAGCACCTCAAGCTCTTCATCTCCAACGGGAACTACAACAACAGCAGACACCAGCAACCCGACAACCAACAAATTCATCCACTAAAAGCTACAAAATGTCCAATTCTTCACAAATGTTGACGAGCTCGAGAACACAACAACATTCAGCACACCCGCAACAACGCTCACAATGTTTTCCAAATGCATTGTTGATGGAAAAAAAACGATCGTCAATCCCTTTGCTACTCCTTCCACAAGTGATGCCTTGAAACCTTCATCCTTAACAATATGTTATCCAACGAACATGCAAACTTTTATCCCATACCTCATGAGTTTCAATGTGACTAAGGATCGCCCTCTGGAATAAGTGGAATCGAGAACCCTCATCAGTCCGTTTAGACAAGGAATCAAACTTCGATCCTATGTGACATGTCATGTAACGCAATACCATAGTCAACTTGAGGAACCCAAGAATTTCAAAAGAGGCTATGGACCTACCCTTCAAGATTGAATCAATGCAGAATAGCATCTTCAGGTTCAAAAAGAGCTTGATGTATGGGTGTTAGTTCCTCTTCCAGATAACATAAAACCTCTTACGTTGAAATGGTTATTCAAAAACAAGCATGATGAAGAGAACACGGTCATCCGAAACAAGTCTCGTCTGGTTGTGAGAGGGTACCGCCAAGAGGAAGGAATAGATTTTGAAGAATCCTTCGCTCCTGTGGCTAGAAAATGGAAGCTATCAGGATATTTTGGCATATGCTGCACCCCAATCGATCCACTGTTTTCCAAATGAACGTGAAAAACCGCATTCCTTGCATGGCACCTAAAAGAAGTCGTGATACGATGTCAACCGAAGGATACATCGATGCTGATCATCCCAGCCATGTCACAAGATAAAAGAAGGCATTAATATGTGGTTAAAAGCAATCTCGAAGGCATGAACGATGTGAACTGTCAAATTTCTCCTACAAATCACATTCTTCAAAGGCACAATTGATCCAACGCTGTTTATAAGACACTTCGACGATGACATCTTAGTGGTACAGGTCTATGTTGATGATATTATCTTTGGTTCTACACACCCTAGGTATACCCAACTATTTTCTGACCTCATGAAAAGCCACTTCGAAATGTCGATGATGGGGGAAATGACGTTTTTCCTTGGTTTACAGGTTAACCAATCCCCCCGTGGCATCTTCAAAAAACCAGTACCAACAACGTTTTAGAAATCCTTAAAAAATATGAATGGAACTTGAGATCCCCTTGGAACTAACCAATGGAGATCAAAGACAAGCTTGACCTTGATCAAAATGGAACTCTAGTCGATGCTACAAAATATCGAAGCATGATTGGTGCCCTTATGTATCTTACTCTAGTAGACCCTAAACATTGTACATGCTAATTGTTTATGTGCTTGGGTACCAATCAAAGCCAACCGAGAAGCACCATCAAGAGGGTTAAAAGGATCTTTTCGTTATCACCAGGGAACCGTTTTAATAACGGTACTTTGGTATAAACGAAGATTCAGGTTTTGAACTAACCGGATTTCAGATGCCTGAATATGCGGATGTAAAGACACCTTCAAGAGTACTTCCTGGAGCTCATTCTTAGGCAAAAGCTGGTAACTGGTCCTCAAAGAAAACAAGACTGTACTGAGTTGTCTACGCGAAGCAGAAATATCTGTCTCTATCCGTTTGCTGTGCCCAGTCCTTTGGATGGCGACACATTAACTGCTATGGCTTTCACTTCAACAAGATTCCTATCTATTATGATTCGAAATCAGCCATAGCCATATCCTGCAACCCGGTCCAACACTCAAGAACAAAACACATCGCTGTCCGCCGAACACCATTTCATAAAGAACACGTGGAAAGTGTACATTGAACTGTATTTTGTCAAGACGGATTACCAACTGGCCGAACCTCTTTCACCAAAGCTCTTCCAGATAGACCGAATCAACTATTGGATAACGTCGCCTTGGTATGCGCAGTTTATCTCCTAAAGAACGTTGACCGTCATTCAAAAATCTCATGTAATCCTTGTATAAAGTTTTATCAGAAAAACAAAATATAAAAAATAATTAAAACCTATAAAAACAAAAATACACAATCAAAAAATTTCAAAAAAAATACAAAAAGAATCTTCTCCGACAAGTCCTCTCGGACAATCGATAACAATTGCCACTCTAGAAATGTATGATTAAATATTAACACAGGTGAAAACATTGAAAGTACGAGCGAGAGATTCAAATTCTTTCAAAACATTTGCATTCTTTTTTCTTCTCAACGAATTCTAAGTAATGTCAGCTAGGACTCTGTCTCCATGAAAGGAAACTTACATATTTATGTACATTTAATTCCTAAACAACTGGAAGCTCATATCTTCTCGTCTAGAGCAAATCATATAAACATTCAAAGTTATGAATGCTCAAAGAAGTTCAAGGAAAATATGAAAAAAGAGTATATCTCACAATATTTATCCTGTAGAGCAAAATTTTCAAGATATTCTCAAAAAGAAAATTTCAATTCTTTCAAAATTGTGTGCTCAACAAATCACCCTCTCCAAGATTTCAACTATTCGATAATTGAGGGTGATCAAAATAATAATATGAATTCATTCTGCATGCACACCTGTTCTCGCCCAGACTTTGTAGGCTATGTGAAATCCCAGACATTAATTGGTTTTAATTCACTAATTGTTCAAAAATTGTAAACACATATTGCAATTTTTGATAGGGGAGAATAGTGATTAAAAAGGTAAA
Source organism: Tanacetum coccineum (assembly GCA_026074375.1). NCBI lineage: Eukaryota > Viridiplantae > Streptophyta > Magnoliopsida > Asterales > Asteraceae > Tanacetum > Tanacetum coccineum. The sequence goes on along the minus strand of BQNB010074294.1, from coordinate 18,166 downwards.
TCCAATACGGATAAATAATGGATTAACGATCTCAATCTATAAGTGCGTTCCAAATCCTCGCATGTGCTAATCTCATTCATAATATATGCATTAGGTTTAGTGGGAGCTTTTTGGTAAAACTGAAAACTTCAAATGTGTAATAAATGACTTCTCGAACACGTTGATTGATTTTTCAATGGTTTTATGGCTACAATGGATATACCAAATACCGACCAACTGTTGTCTCATAAGGGGTTATAAGGCGGTTAAGGTTAGGAATTTCTGTTTCCAATGATCCACGCCAGAACGGAAGGATCTACCCAGGAAACGTTTCCTCTAGAATAGAGTAAATCCTTAGGTATGATTGTGAAAAAAAAAAGGAGTAAATGAGATTGGGAAGAAATGTTATCCAAGCATGAGTTATCCCCGGCACAATCCCAACAGGTGATAATTGAGGACGCGTTGGTTTAACATTGAAGGGTTGAAGAATGAAAAAGAATTGAATGGATAAAGGGTGTAAAGAAAGAAGCCCTCCATACAACCTTAGGCAGAAACCGGGTCAATGCATAATCTATCGGTAATCACAAAGATGATTCTGATATTGAAGTCAAGTCATCATGGACCCAGTGATGCAATGCACAACCCTCCCCTAAGCCACTCAGAACCTCTCTTTAAAGAAGATTTCTGTTTCATTCTCACGGATGAAAACACATTTCTATCGTCTTTCTCATTCCTGAGAACGTGAATATAAAAATGTGGCATTCCCTTCCAGCCCCGTTTACCAAATTAACAAATGTGCACTTATAAGACTATGAGCCATCGAGATCACATCAAAATCTCACTGAGACACAAAATCCAATATACAAAATGTTCTACATCATTTTTGGAATCATTAATTCCTACGCATTAATCCCTTGTATAATAGCCAGAACATCAATTGATTACTCTTAGTAAACACAATGAAGACGGAAATCCATCTTGAGCCAACAACAAACAAGCTCTTGGAAGGTGACTTGCTAGATTCTATATGAATCAAACTTGTGTCCAAACTGAAATAAACATGGTGAGATCTACAATGAATCAAACTTTTTCCAGATAATTAAGAATTGACGACTCAATCAGAAAGATATAACTATCAGATTCACATCTTACCGTTTTTCTGCTTGAGACGACTTCCCGAAAACGAAACGTCTAGAGCATCTGCGAAAACTCTGTCAAGGTATATTCTTTTGAATATCAACCCTGATCACGAGGCAGTAGTTTTATCTGATTAACGGGGAACCGTGGAATTGCACCATATTCGAACGATAGTTGACAAAAGACTCTTTTACGTCCATATATTTTATCCCAAACCATACACAAGCAGGTTTTTCCTGACAGGTACAGCTTCTAAGACCATGTCGATTCAAGATTCAAGAACCATCATGCCAATCCGCACAAAGATAATACATTGATGAAAGCTCAATCTAACAAAGTCTTCCGCAATCTCTGATGAACAAGCACTACCTCATAAGAACAATTTGTGTTACAAGATAATCATGTTAAAAGAAAATGTGAGGAAGATTGTTAGCAATCTTCAAGATCTTAGAGCATGAGGGTGGAGCTCACAAGATTCAAGGCGGCATCATGAATCCAAGTATAAAGATTTTGATACTTAGTAGTCAAGACCAATCAAGGCCAAAGACCACGATATCATATTTTGTCAAAGAATATCAAGGTTAAAGATCAAGATCCAGAATCAACAACATGCAAAAGGAACATCAAAAGAAATCCCAAGAATACAAGCTCCAAGTCTCAAGACGTAACAAAAGGATCCACAATTGAATTGAACCACTCCCCTAGGGGGAGATTGTTGCACGTGATATTAGTAAAGTAATGGCATTATTCAATCCGAGCCTTGTATAGTAAAACGTAGTTTCGGGAATATATGTTAAGCTAGTAGGGCCTAGTTTGTCGGGCTCATAAGCCCATTTTGTTGCTATGACCAGACGCCAAACTCAAATCTCACAAGAATAGCCATTCTTGTAGCTATTTAAAGCCCTCTCCAAGTGTGGAGAGGGTGTTGCTTCTCATTTTTCTTTTGTGAAACAAGTAACCATTTTTCTTCTTTTTTACTTTCTCTCTCTAAAATCTATTTTTCTTATTTTTGTGTTTGAGGTGATGAAATGATATCCTAACAATTAACAGTTGGCAAGTGATATAGTTTTGATTACTAGTTATTAAAAGTTATACTTTTGTTTTGTTGTGTGTTTTGACTATATGAACAGTTGGAGAGCAATGGAGTTTGTATAATTTTTATTATGAATTGTATTATATTTAAAAGGCTTGGCTTGTCTTGCATTATCTCTTGGGTTTTACAGCTCCCATGAATAACATGTATAACATAATAATATTAGTCTTTTTTTGAAGTGGTTGATTAGTTGCATATATGTTTCGAGAAAGTGCATATGTTTCGAAGAAGAACACGGCGAATATCAATTAAACCAAATCGAAGAAGATCACGACGAATAGCAATGAAACTAAAAAGGATCAGGTAATGATAGTTGTAACCCAAATAATCACTCACTTTCTTTTTTAGCATTTTCATATTGTTTTTTTTTGTTTTAAACATCTATTACTGTTTTGATGTAATTTCTAGATTGGGATTTGTTGAGACCACACCAATTCAGTCGCAAGGTTGGATTTAAAAGAAAGACGTTGTTTGATGAAGATTATCGAAGAATGCATCTGTTTTAGTGAGGATGCTCAATCATTTGAAAGACGGTGTGATGAAAATGATTAACAAATGCACTTGTATTTTTAGAAGTCGTGCATATATGTTATCGAAAGGCGTGCACATATAATCTAATTAATTTGTCAAGAAAGCGCAACGTGCACATATGTTCTTGCAAAGGTACTTATATGTTCTAATGAATTTGAAGATAAAGTGAAGCGTGCACGTATGTTTTTTGAAGAGTGCATACATATATTTAAATAATATGGACAACAATATTTAACAAGTTGCATTTGTATTTGAATAATTTGATCTAAAATTTTATGTATGTTATTTATGTTTTTGGTTTGTATAAATTTAGAGGTTATATATATAGATTTATATTTTTGGTTATAAATTACAAAGATTAAAAAGTATACATTAAAAACATATGTGCACTTATCATTTTAAGCAAAAAATGTACGTTAGAAACATATGAAATTTACAATATTTAAAAAAACAAACACATATGCACTTTTTTTTATTAAAACATGAAAAGCTGAAAAAATATAAAATTAATTTTTTTTAATTTCCAAAAATTAAGGGCTATAAAAACGTTTTTTTAATTAAAAAAATACAAAAAAGTGAAAAATGTGTTTTTACTATTATGCCCTTTTGATTTAATTAAAAAGGTTTAATAATACTAAATTTTCATTGGTTTAAAGTAGCTTTGTAAGTTTTGTAAAAAAAAAAGAACGTTCCATATAAATATATATATATATATATATATATATATATATATATATATATATATAATTATATCAGTATATAGTTAGATCAAATTAATAAGTTTTTTCTTAAAATAAGAATGATAAGAAGTAACTATAATCGCATATTCGAGATGCACTGACTTTATTAAAAAATTAGATCATCTCTTATAATTTCTTTAAAAGCATTCTAAGGCAACATAAATTGTTTTCTAGCTTTTATTTATATGCATATACAATTTATATTAGATGCATTTATATGATTTCACTTCTTAATAGTTCCACTTCACGCCTCAAAATAATGAAAATCAATTTTGCACCAACCTACACATCATATTAACTTCGGAAAACTCTAAATGTGCACCAAAATAATAAAAAAAATTTAATGCAAGTCGTTGCATCTCAAATGTGTGTTTAAGTCACCTCCATAACTTCTTATTTAATTTACTTCTTTACAGTATCCTTATCGATCTATTTACGCCCTCTGCATCTAGCACAGGTAGAACCTTCATACAATAACTGTCCTAAGCACTACCGTAATCGTTGTGCTCTAAAAGATGATGAAATCAATGACAAGCGCCAACTCCAATAACTTGATTTTCTAGTATCCCCCCCCCCCCCCCCCGCAAATGCATCGCGAACCTATATATATATATATCATCTGCTAATACACGCCCAATTAATGTTTGGATAAAAATCCTGTCCGCCATCATTCCATTTCGAGGACTTACCCATTAGATGAAAAAAAAAATCCCGATCAAAATAAAAAAAGACATGTAAAAAATGTGGACCATCCCCTATTTCTATGTTATACACTTTTTCAATCAAAAATCCGGGTATTAAATCCAACGAACCCATCATTTGAATCAACAGGTAAAAAATCAAACCTATGGGACGAAAATAAATAGAACTGCTTATCACGATGAATTATATTTGTTCGATACAATGTTGTCAATATAAACATTAAGAAAGGAATACGATGAAAAAAAAAGAACTAGAATGGAAAGAATATATATATATATATATATATATATATATATATATATATATATATATATATATATAGTGGGATTTTCAATACAGAACCACTTTTTTGTACAGGACCTACAGAACCAATTTTGAACCGTTAGATTATTTTATCAATGGATGAGATTGACTTGTGCCATTAGTGTAAATAATATAATGTAAGAGGATGTTAAGTAAACTTTTCAAAAGTGTCTAAGGGTATTTTAGGAATTGCAAATAATACTCTTTTAAACTACTTATTAACCGTATATTGGGTCATGAATCAGTTACATAACCCATCTCCCTATCTTGATTCTAATCTTTCTCTCTGTCTTACAAAGCCGCCACCCTCACACACAGATCTGTGACTTTCGTACCCTCTCAAGATAGATCTGTCTCACGTAGCCGCCGCCCTCTCACACAAAGATTTGTCACCTTCTTTCCGAGGATAAAAGAATAACAACCGTCCATATCGATTTGTTATCCGCTTCTTTATGTAGGTGGATACAATAGAAGACATTCGCTTGCACCGTTGCAAAAAGCACTTATCTTTGCAATTTAATCACATCTGTAAGGTTATGTTTTACTTTGATGTTGAAATTTGCTTTTGATACCACATTTGAACTTTTGTTTATTTGTTTATGTTTTAAAAATAATTTTGACTATAAATTATGTATTTGAAAACTAGTTACTGATTACGTATTGCATTATATTGGTTGTGGTATGTTGTTTCTTATTGCGTTTGTTTATGATGGAGGTATCCTTCCAGCTGGACGTGCGGGATCTATAATTGTTGACCTCACTGTACTTGGAAAATACAAGATCTTAAGACCAGGGAGGTAAGACTTGAAATCCTTTATAGCCTAATCTTTGAATTTGATAACAAGTAAAATAGATAGCCTAGCTCCATTCTAGAGTTGATATACAAAAGAAAGTAATGGTGGCAGAACGTGTAGGACCAATGAGTTAGCCGTTGGGTAATGGGTTCGGGTCAAGATGGGTAACTTTTGGAACGCGTTGATCTTGAAGACTTATTGTCCTATAACAGTTGTGTGCCAAGCAGGCTACAAAGACTTTTATTAATTTAGTATTCTGATAAAGTGGGACATTAATGATTTGTTTGATCATGGAGATTTTACTCATTTTATATGTATGTGTAACGCCCTTTTATAACATGAAAATTAAATTCATCAAAACATGAATTTGACAAAGTATACTCAATGTATGTATTCTTATAATAGCATTTTTTTATGTGTAGAATGTCTACAAGGTTGCACGTCTAAGACATGGAAGGATGCCAAAGGCCTTGGCTTATATGTAGTTAAAGCAAGATCAGGTGCTCACAAAAAAGTGAAGCGTGCACATATGTTTTTAAAAGGCGTGCATATACATTCTTATGAATTTGGCGAGAAAGCGCCATCGTGCACGTATGTTCTTAGAAGGTTACACATATGTTATCGAAAGGCGTGCATATATGTTCTTGCAAGGGTACTCATATGTTCTAATGAATTTGAGAGAGAAAGTGAAACGTGCACAAATGTTTTTCAAAGAGTGCACACATGTTTTTGAACAACATGGATATAGTTGAATTTATATTTGTAATGTATTTCACTTGATATCAAATTTTGTTTATAAATTTATGTTTTTGGTTTTTTATTTGTATTTGAAATGTATTTCATTTGATATCAAATTTTGTTTATAAATTTATGTTTTTGGTTTTTTATTTGTATTTGAAATGTATTTCATTTGATATCAATTTTTGTTTATATATTTATGTTTTTGGTTTGCTATTCACTAGTTTAGAAGTTACATATATATGTCTATATTTTTTGTTATAAATTTCGAAGATTAAAGAATGTGCACAAGAAACATATGTGTAGTTATCATATTAAGTTAAAAATGTACACTAGAAACATGAAATTTACAATATTAAAAAAAACATATATGCACTCATTTTTTTTCTTTTGAAAACAATATATACTAAAAAAAATTAAAAAAAATTTATTTATGAAAATAAAGAGGTTTAAAAAAATGTTTTTTAATTAAAAAATTCAAAAAAAAAATCAAAATATGTTTTGACTATTATACCCTTTTGAATTAAGAAAAACATTTAATAATATACTAAATTTCTATTGGTTCAAAGTGGTTCTGTAGGTTCTGTACAAAAAAATGATTTTGTATTGAATGGTCCCTTATATATATATATATATATATATATATATATATATATATATATATATAGTTAAGTGTTATATTGAGAACCCATTTTATGTGCAAAACTTTACAGAACTCTTAAAATGAATATGAGCCATTAAATAAGTTTGATCAAAGGTTAAGATTAAAAGTTCTATTTATGTAATTAATAGAAAGATAAGGATATTACATGTAAATCTGAAAGGGCAACTTAGGTATTTTCTATTCATCCCTAAAAAATGGCTAATATCCTAGAAACAAAAAAAAACCAGCCACTTATTATTTAAAAAAAACTGCCACATATTGATCAGATCTACAACCCTCTCTCCAAATCTCCATTAATCCTCCATATACCCCTTAAATCCTCCATCTAAAGGACATCGGTGACGCATAAATATTATGAAATAAAGGACGGTGGCGACACATAAATGATGTTTTGTGTCAGAAGCTGTGTGATAGAGAACCAAGACAGTTGTTGCTGGAGTAGAGGAAAGCGGTGGCGGCGGTTCATGGAGGATGAAGTCGGTTTTTAAGTTTATCCTCATCTGAGTTTGTAAAGTCGTGGAAGGTACAATCTCTTTCCAATTTATGCACAGTTATATAATTATACCTTTATTATTAAAGAGCGGTAATTGGTAAATGTGCACATTAAAAGCTTTAAATGCAAACCCGCCGGAACTAGCCAACCCGTCGGAAAACCCGCTGAAAAACCCGGAGCCGACCTCGTATGTTTTTTTTGGCATTTTATGCAACTCTATTATGCTGATATTATTTTTTTATCCCACCCAACTTCCATACTTCTCCCACCACCCCCATTATCTCTCCCACGCTCATCTATCATCATCTACAAACTTCCCACTCTTTCTCCTCTCTTTTTTCCACCAATTCATAAACCTAGAAACCACCGAGATTTTTAACTACAGTTTTTCCATATGCTTAATTTGAAGATGGACATGTTCTAGAAGTTGTGGCTCATTTGGTTAAACCAAAATTACAGCACCTTGATGGTACTCTCTATTCTCTCTTTGCATGTTTAGTCTTATTTTTTTGCTTTATATATGTCTATTAGATATTAGGTTTATTGAAATTTTTTATGATTTATGTTTGAATTATTGCTTCGTGTTGTAAATTGAGCGTTGTTTGTGGTTTGATTTATGGGGAGTTTGAGTTTTCTTCTGTTAATTTTGAAATGAGGGTTTTATTAAAATTTGGGGGTTTTGTATGTCAACAGAATGGCGGAATAACCTAGAAGCAGCAAATTTCGGAGATGGATGATAAAGGTGTGTTGATAATAGATTGCTTAGCATTATGATCTTTTTGTTATCGATAGTTTATCTAGTTTTTTAAAACTCACACTTACTTTTTTTGCTGATGGGATTTTGATTTTTTACAAGGGAGTCGGCTTATAGGAGATTACTTTAGGCATTGCATTCGGGTAAGGCTAATTAAAGATCATTTGACTTTTCATTTTTATACAGTCATTAATAATTGTAGCTCTTATATTGCGATGCAGAAGTTGCATTCTTCAATACGTTATTGAGATGCAGATTTCCTCAGCCGTGTCGAAGTTGATTTTAGGATTTAGGGTTGACTGCATCCATCTTCCTACTAAAAATATAGCAGCCGTGTGTAAGTTTTTTTTGCTATACGACTGTTATTTTGTTCCTTTTGCTTATGTTTTAGTAAATGCTTATTTAAATTAAATGTTATATGTGCTTATCGGGTTTTACTTAAAGGGCAGTTGGGGTTATCTTACTGTTTAAAAAAATAGTAAATATCGTTTGGGTAATACAGAACTATAATGTGTCTTGCTCTCACAATTAGGCCGTTTGAACTTATAAGTGTTAAATTTTTGTTGCCCAATATGCTTATTGAAAATAAAAACCTGCTTAGTTTTTCCAATATAAGCAATCCCCAAAACTCTTATAAAAAAGGTATTATTATATGTTAAGTTTCTGTTTTTTATAAGTGTAGTAGTAGAATACTAGAATATATATGCACTCGAATCGGTGGATGTTTGGACAAGTATTAAGGGAATACGGCATCTGAAACCCTTCTCTTCAACATCATCGTACATTGTCTATTTATTACCGAGGTAGGTTTTATTTCTGTTAGCTATAGTCGACACAATCTGGAAGAGCGTCTTTTCACATAATTATTGTAGCTGATAAAATAGCCGATTTAGCAAATTCAGTAATTATGGATGGATCTCTCACCTTTTCATAGATATCCATGTGATTTTCACTTCTTTCCTTGGTTTTTTACAGAAATCGAGTGGGATTGAAATATTTAGTACGTCGACTTTAAAAGTGCAGACAACCAGACGCACAGGAAGAATGTTCAGTTTTGTATATAAGTTTAACAGTCAAATTATGGGAATGCAATGGATGGTTAGTTTATCACATCATGCCTGTTTTTGCATATAAATCCTTTGAAAGTTCTTGCAATGATAACTTAAATATTCTTTATTTGGTATAACATTCCTTATGAAGCCTTATCTATCTTAAAAATGAACTTTGCTCCCCTGTTGTGAAGTGCGGACACTTAAATAATTATGAAAATCTATCCACAATCGCAGTATGTGATGAATCCCTGGTAGACCATAAAATGCGTCTGTTTGGGTAATGCTTGGATTGATATTCTTTTTTCATGGTTCACTTATAATATGCTAGCACTTTACATAAAGATAAGATTATGCGTAATCTATTAACACAATGTATATAAGTTGATTTTTATATATGTTTTTCAAAATATACCCAAATTGTATACAATACTAACTTATGGTAAAAGACCAAATACAAAAAATAACAAATACCTTTTAGAAAACTATTTTTAACTATTGGTGATCATCATATCAATTTTTAAGTGAGGAGCTTTTTAAGTCTACAGTGAAAGCTAAACTAATCTGAGTATCATTACAACCAAATGCTACAGACCAGCCAACAAGTTGACAAAGATATATTAACTCACCAGTAAATCAAAAAAGCTATTTGACGATCTTCTGCAAGCCTACTCTTACACTTATAGGTGTAAATTTACTTGAGCATTGTTTTTAACTTTGTCAACTGGAAATAAGTATCTCCAATTAGAAACATGTACATTGTTCAGGGAAGGGGTGATAGTTAATCACAAGCTAGACACAATATTAAAAAAAATAATGCTGACCAAACTTAGGTGTTCATGTAGAATTGCTAGGTGTTCATGTAGAATTGCTGCTGAGTATGACTCCAAATGTTGTTTCTTTCTTAGTCTATATCTTTCAGAAATGCTTTAGAGAGATTTCAAGTTACCATATTTGATATTGTACATATTGCGCTTTAGATTTGTATTTTCAATAATGTTAGTATATGATTTCCAAATAGAATTGTTGTATCACGGTGTCTGCGTGTCATATACCCATATTCTGTACCCATATTCTGCTTGTTAATTTTACCTATGGTATGTCATCAGTTGAATCTAATGAAGAAATATCATAACTTTTCAGAGTTCCACAAAGAAAAGACGACGCCGAAGTGTATCTTTAGGAGCTGCAAAAATCTCTTGATTTTCTAAAACTTTACGTCGGCGTGTACGAAGCCGTGTTACAGACAGTCATTTACCAACTCATGGCACGCCTACTCAATGCAGGATATAGGAGTGTTTCGAATGAAGGTAGGCTCAAACTTTTGAAATATGTTTATTTTTCTCCAGTATTTTTATCTTATTTTCCCTCCTACTTTTGGTACATTGCATTTTCGGTCTGCATCTTCCACAATTTATATTCTTTGAAACCGTAGTATGCGAGTGCGTTCTACGTATTTTATATGATTTTCCTAAACATGTGAGAGAAAGCAAACAACCTACAGTAAGTACGGGATGAAGTTCCACTACTGCTTTTGTAATTGGATTATATTGATCAACTTTTCAACTGAACGTTAATAATAAAAGAAATGATACATTGGCTATTTTTGCAAAAGAAAAGACCCTGTTCCATGCTTTTGAGAACAAATGTAATTTACCAAATTCTGTTTCATTATATGTCGTTATTGCAGCTGCATAAGGTATTGCAGGTAAGGAACTACAAATATTGGGGACCTTAAACGTTCATCACACGAATGTGTCATATTAAATGGTGTTTGGGATTGTTTTTCTAACGAGGTTGCTTTTTTATCAAATAGATATGTTATAACAACCCATAATTTTCATCAAATGCAAAATCAATCTATTTTATTATGATCACAATTATACGGGGAAATTTTTTGCTTTATTACGTTACTTGCATTACCAATATCTCAATATGAAATATAACTTGCATAACTAAAGTAGACGAGCTCACGCAACCTACCTATGCCATCTATATCTATTTATATGTCAAGAAAACATCATAACATGTCAAGTCAATATCTTAATATCATTATTACAAAGTACATTACTCATATAATGTACCATTCGCAACGTTATATCAAAACGGGCTTTAAACCGTTATCGTATACCTCTAAACCCTAATTCCATGAAAGGTTAATATCTAAAGCGAATGTACAAGCTACTAAAGCATATATACAAGTCATATAACATCTCATTTGAATAATACTTTCCCTCCAAAATAAGGTACAAGTCCTTTAAAGCATAATGTACAAGTCATAAATGCACGATGTCCAAATAGCCGTTTTACCTCCGTTTTCCCAAGGAATCTTGTACAATCTATCAAGTACAAGTTACAAGCAAGTCATATACTTCATTTACAATCCATATTCATTCTCATTTCATGAAATTACAAGAAATCCAAGTTAGAAACCCTAACCCGAGCTAAATAGTAAACTATGACCCGTTTCTTGGTTTTTATCCATTATAAACCTCAACCAACCCCCAAATAAGTTGTAATAACTTAATTTACAACATTACTAATCATATACAATCATCATTTCATCATTTCATTTCATTTGTATGCGAATTGAATCAAAGAAACCCTAAACATGCCCTAATGAGAACATTCGACCCGTTTACTTGTTTTCACCCATTTTTAACACGAACCACCTATCAATTCTTGCTAATTATCCTAAATACAAGTCTTGTGAACATATATCTATCATCATATCACAAGAATACTCAAAATGCAAAGCCAAAAACCCTAAACGAGCCCTATGGAACCCGCGACCTCTTTTCTTGCAATTTAACCCATTTTGAAAGTTTCCTTTGCAACCAAGCACCTCATGACTCACCCACATGCTACCTTAAGCAGCTTACAAGCACCTTGATTCATTTCTATGGCCAAAATCAAGCCACAACCTCACTTGTTGGCTCATTTCAGCCGCGACACCACAAACACCCAAAACCACCTCCACATCACCTCTCTACCACTCTAGCCTCACCACATCACCCTCATAGACTCCCTAACTCAGCTACATCAGTATCATGACACCTCACCCCCTCACCTTGGTCTCTAAGTTTTGAAATAACTATAAATAGGGGTGTTATGCCTTCATTTCAACTCATCCCCCACTTCCTCCTCTATAACCCATTTCTAGCAGCAATCCTTTGCTCAAGAAGATCCTAAGAGATCCTAAGAAGTCTCAAGAACAGAAGTAAAGCAAAAGAAACCAAGAAAAGAAGCCCGAGAGTCGTTATTCTAGGCGTACGAAGCTAAAAGTCCCGATTTCGACCCGTTTCCAAGCTATAAGCTCAAACCCAGGTTCTGGATGTTCCACTTCTGCTCCTACACTCTTATAATATTCATATGATCCTAAATATACTCTTGTTAAAGTTTTATAACTCAATTCATGCTCATTTTCCATTTTGATCCAAAATCGTACACCCGAAACCCTAATTTTATGTTTTTTCTTAAAACTAAATGTTATAATGGTTAAATATTGTTATAATCTATCCTAACATGCTTAACTAATGTTATTATAACTACTTTATTGATTATTGAAGGAATTTGAATTAAAAACCTACGCGTTTTCATTATAAAACCCTAATTCGACCCGTTTTGATTTCTAGCTTAACGAATCGTTATTTTAAACTTTCGTTAAGTTAAACCTTCATATTTTAGCCTATATTAATAAGCTATAACCTGCAAATGTCTTTTAGAATGTTAAAATAAGCTTGCATGGCAATTCGGACTTGTTTTGTAAATCATTTTCATGCAAGGGATATATATCGTAACTTTCTGAAATTTATAACTAAAAGGACTGAAAATGTCATTTTATCAAAGTTATAACTACAGGGGTCTATTATGTCACTTTCCAAAGTACAAGGTTTACTTTGTACATCTTTTAAACTAGAAGGACCAAACTCGTAAAAGTGCAAACTCCAAGGGTATATTTTGCCATTTTTCATTCTCAAGGGTCTAAAATGTAACATTTTGAAAAAGTATAAAAATGTATTCAAAACCTTACAAAACATAACTTTAATTAACGCTTGACGTGCTTAACATTTCCAGATATTGATCAAAACGCTTAAAACCGATTATATCGTATCACAATACTAGGGAGCTTCATATTAAGGGGTTTCATCTTGGTATTACATTCTGACTGAGTTGTTGGGTTTACGATTTAAAGTGCCCTAGCTCCTCAAACATTTACTGAATGACTTCTGAATTATGACGGCCCGAACGATGATACAATAATTCCAAACTTTCCAATCAAACTCATAACTCTCTAAACCAAAGTTCTAGAGTACAATCTTCCTAAGACTTGACATATTTACTCAGGTTGCATGACGTGGCTGTTTACTATCATTTTTCTATATCAACCTTCCCTGTTGAGATTGTGATAAGGTCGTCAGCTTTCATTTTGGAATATTTATTTCAACTACATATTCAAGTGAAGTTCATAACCTCGCCTTTATTTATTTACATGTTTTATAAACCCGCGAGGGGGATACATGCTTGTTACAAACTCTTTTATCTTAAAACAATGCGATTACTTTTCAAAGACTTAGTGTGATTCATAGCCTCGCTTTTACTTATTTACATGCTTTATAAACCCGCGTTAATTACTTACGGTGTATGCGCCGGAATGTTATGAATTAGAATCTATTTGGGATTGGTCCTCCTGTTGGTGTACCCCAGTTTATACCGGTAACAATCGCACACCATTAGATAGAATATAACTGGGGTGTTTTGGCAAAGGTACTCGTTGGGGTATTACGTATCACAATATTATCCCAAGGCTTCGGTTTCATGACGATAATGGGCAATAATACTTGTTTTTAAACGGGTGTTTGATAAACAAAAAAAAAAAAGTATATCCTATCGAATTTGCATTACAAATTATTTACTTAAACCTATGAAATATACACTCAACCTTTGTAGTTGACTTTTTTTAGCATGTTTTTATCTCTGGTAATTAGCAAACTTATGGTACGAAGTGGCGAGGGACTTGAAGATGGCAAAAAAACTGTTTATCATTCCAAACTTTGTGTTTTAGTTTTGGACCTTTCGTTTGTTAAAAACTTGATGAAATAATGAATGATAACTTAATTTCAAAAACGACTCTTTTTGTTCGTATTTTCTAGATTATGACTATTGTAGCTTGAAGTATTACCTAGATTATCTTTCGCTGATATATGTAAAATGGGGGTAGTTACCGTATTTGATGTCATCGCCGTCTTAGACTCTGTACGCAGATTCTTCAAAAGATTTTGGTGTAGAGTCGTAGTCTTCTCCGTTTCTTCTCTAATTGAGCCCAAGTCACGTGTATTTCCTCCAAAAGCGATCCAAATGCTTAAAAAAAAAACATAAAACAAAAATGTTTAAGTACATCTAAACATTGGACATAATAGCATGTTCTAGGGGTTGTAAATGACCCCTACAAAACGAGTATAAAATGACACACCTCATTTGCGGTTTCCAGGACTTGAATCGAGCATTTAACAGTTTTTGTGGTTATTATTGCGTGGAAATGAGGAACTTGCAGTTTAATTCAGGGAAGCGATTTAAGCTTGTTGCATTTTAGCTTTTGCGATTTTAGCTATCTTGCAGTTTAACTTGTTCATGTGAAATACAACTCAAGTGGTTTCACTTGTGTGATTTAAAGTTCATATTAATTTTAGTTTTATGTTTTAAGCGCGTATGCGCCTTTAGCTTTTGAGGTTTACACCCTCAAAGACGATTTTAAGCATGATGAGCTTATGCGTTTAGCATTGTGATTTTAGTATTGTGCAAGTTTATCTTGAGTTGTATGAAGCGGTTTACGGTTTCTCAAAAACTGCAATTTATGTTCAAGCGATTTAGGGTTTCAAGACGAGGCGGTATACGGTTGTATAGCTTGCGGTTAAACTTCTTTCGTGTTCAACAACAAGTTTCGAGCTTACAAAGAGTTTCGAGCTTCATAGTTGAGTTGCACTCGGTATTAACCGAGTTAAACCTAGTCGGGGTTTATAGGGTTATGTTGTTCACAAGAAAACAAGCCCTAAGTGGTTTTGAGAATATATACCCATGCATGCAAACTTATGTGAACTGTTAATCCTCTATTAGTCTACTAATTAACGATCGTTACCCAGTCACGTTTAACCTTTAACGAGAAATAGGTTTGCTCTGTTAGTCCTTGTTTGTCAATATACTTAACGGATATTAACTTTTCACTTTAGTTACTTTGTCGAGAACCATCTTTCACTGTTAGTCCTTGTAAGCAACAAATTAAACAATTGTTAACAATGCATTTAAATTTCAACAATCACAAAACCACAACACTTCTTTATCTATTAAGATCTTGTTCACATATTTTGCAATGTCGACACAACAAGATATCTATGATGCTTGGTTTAGGTATATCCGTCCTCCTATGCTCAAAAAAGACTATCTACATTCCATGGTCAAGTCTTTCTTCTTCAATATGCAATGTGCTAAATCCTACGGGAATTTGCTAGTGAAATCATTCTTGAGGGTTCGTACATATACCGACAATGATTAAAGAACCCAGATATTGACCTAGTATATTCACAACCTCCTTGTAAATACCATCTTCTCACTTACAGACTGATGATGAACTCACTACAGAAGAAGCAAAGTAAGTTGATGCTGATGATCAAACTATTCAAACTATTCTCATGGGTCTTCGTGAAGACATTTATACTGTAGTGGATAGTTGTAACAGTGCAAAGGAGATTTGGTTACGTGTTTAGCAAATGATGAAAGGTACATATATTGGGATTCAGGAGAAGGAAGCAAAGTTTCTCAATGAGTTGGGAAGGTTTTACTTCTTTAGAGGGAAGCGATTTGATTCTACTATTATCTTTTCGTGAAGTTAATGAATGATCTAGACAGAAATCAACTGACTCCAAAGAACATTGCATGAAATCTTAAGTTTTTGAACAATCTTCAGCCAGAATGGAAACGTTATGTCACTCGTGTTCATCAAATGAAGAAACTTCAGGAAGTGGACTACAATCAGTTGTATGATTACTTAAAACAGAATCATCATGATTGTAAATAACTCAGAGCAAAAATACTTACAAGAACCCATGATTCTTGCTTTTATGACTAAAAACTCGACTCCCTTACTCATATATTGTGTTTCCACCTTAGATCACACCATCATTTTAAATAGATCACTAAATCATGTTTATGGAGTCTATATTGAACTAAATGATCTAAATGAACCATTAGAGCTTATGATGAGGGTTGTGAAACTCCCAATAAGTTTTACAACTCCCTAAGAAGTGTACCTAACCGTTGTAGTGTAGTATAGGCAAGACACGAGGGTTGTTATCGTTCTCTAGGGGAATAGCGTGTGAAGGTTCGAACTAAATGTAACTAAGGTCTATAGGTTGAAAGAAGAATATTTTTATTTTTTATATATTATGAAAGCAATCTAAATCTCAGGTTTGAAGAAACTAATCTAATGTGGAGAATTCGTATGATAAAACGGAAGTGTTTACTTAATCATGCATGATCCTTGGTATGCTTCTCCTAACTCTATTGCCTTGTTACACTTGTGATATATGTGTAAGTATTTTTGAGAATCATGATGAATTACACAAAAATGCCGTCTACGTGATACCTTGCTAGGGAAACACACAAGTAAGTTAGTATGAAGACTGTTACAAGGCCCCTAGGGAGATAGACGCGTATTAAAATACTTAAAGGGGATCATCCATAGATACGTAAGGTAGTATGAATATTATTACCGATGGATCTTCGATACACTTAAGTAACTAGGGTTCTATATACATGCACAAACATCAATCAAGAAGCAATATTATTAGGATCTATATACCAATTCACATGCAATCATAAGTCAAACACTAATGAGATCAACCCAGCATGTTTTAGATAAGCAAACAGCAAATAAACAATCAAACAATTAAGAGACATATTGAACGATTAAAGGATAAAAGAACTTTACCATATTGAAACAAGCAAGTAGGGAAGGTATAAAAGGGTTGAGAAACCCTAAAATACTCCCAAAGTCAGCTACAAGTCGTTCTCTACCGAACTCCACTCTTAATATGCTATATAAAACCCTAAATTCGAGTTTGTATTTATAAGAAAAGGAATCGCGACAGCATTGCAAGTAATCCTGATGCCATTACGCCGAGAATCTTCTTGGGTTTCTTTATGACGGCTACAGTCTAGACGCCATCACCAATTCTTCTGACGAGGTCGCTTGTCATCTAGACGACGTCGCAAGTAATCCTGACGCCGTCTCCACCTTTTGTAAGCAATTCTTCAAGCCTTCGTTGTGTAAAGTTGCACTCTTGTCCTATTTCTTCTAAAAGTGAGCCAATGTCATGAGTATTTCCTTAAAATGTCTTCCAAATGCTTAAAATGCAAAAAGAAACGATTAAGCACATATTTTAAACATTTTTGCATGATTATAAGGATTAAATGACCTTGAAAAAGTGTATAAAATTACACCTCATCAAATACCCCTACACTTGGGATTTGCTTGTCCCCAAGCAAATGAGCTTTTCTACCTAGACAATAGCAATATCGGGGGAATTTAACTTACTCTTTAAAGGATTTTATGGCACAACCAATTAGACCTCGTAACTAGAAGCATGGAAATTATTCACTAGCATCTCACAATAAGTGTTTGGATTCTCTCTTTCTCTCGGGTGTATAATGGATTATAACAATATGGGAAACGGAAAATTTAACACTCATTACCTGTCATAACATACGAATTACCATAGGCTTGATAAAGGATCAAACCTCCACCGCTAGGCGTAAGTACTAAAAGTTACTATCAAAGAGGTCTTTAAAGGGTTGTAGGGTGTAGGTGTAATATGATAAGCATGGAAACATAAATGGAAACGGATGGGAAAGAATTACGGAGTGACTTTTTGGGTGAATTTAAGGTGAAGTGGTGAGCTAATTATTTATAAGTATTCATGCTGATTTGGTTGCTAAGCCAAAGACTCGACCACTTGGACTACGATATTCAAACTCTACACAACTTTACATCAATCTCTTTCTTTTTCTTTTCTTGACTCTATGATAAACATAAACATAACATAAGCAAATGGCAACCCATACATTTTTTTTTCTTTTTTTATATATTTTTTCTCCTTATTTTCTCTTTTTTTCTTGTACACTTTTGCCATGCCG